>LR552315.1:0-64845 GCA_900536415.3 Caenorhabditis sp. 38 MB-2015
CAAAAATTGACTGACCTCGATTTTGATGATACTTTCGGATTAAAGGTATTTGAACATCATGGTAATATTTATTTTACATCGAAAAAGAGCTGCACCCATATTTTAACCCATTTTAGATCAAAAAATGACTATGCAAATTTCGTGGTTTGGTTTAATTTTTTTTTATTAAGTAGTCAGTTATCTAAAATGGGTTAAAATATGGGTGCAGCTCTTTTTCGATGTAAAATAAATATTACCATGATGTTCGCCGTACTCAAATACCTTTAATCCGAAAGTATCATCAAAATCGAGGTCAGTCAATTTTTGACCAAAAATGGGTGAAAACTCGGGTGTAGTTCTTTTTTGGTTAAAAATGAATATCACCATGATGTTTGTCATACCCGAAAACCTTTGGCATAAAATATTGAACAATTTATTTCAAAAAATCATCCGGTGTCGAAACGTCGCGGTGTCGAAATGTCGCGGTGGCGAAATGTCGCGGTGGCGAAATGTCGCGGTGTCGAAATGTCGCGGTGTCGAAACGTCGCGGAGCCAAACAAAAACTGTTGTTTCACTGTTACTTTCTTCTCTGCTTCTACGCATTGTGACTTTCTCCCTCTCTCGTCTTGAAAAAAGACCTAAAAATTCAGAATTCATTTATAATTTTTCTGGCTATACACTAAAAATATAAAATTAATAGGAACTGTGATTGTACTCTTGATGAACTTGTTGATAGAAATCGTTTTGCTGGACATCGGAATCACTGGTTACAAATTGAGAGATGTCCGGATTTTTCTCGGCTTCTTTTTGTTTTTTTTTGTTTCTGGCGTTTTGGATTTTCACGCGTTGATTTTGAAACCAAACTCTGATCTGAAAATCAATATTATTATGGATTTTTTTTCAAACTAGCTTACCTGTTTCGAAGTGAGGTTCGATTTCAATGCCAAAGATTCTCCCTCCTTGCTTACAAGTCTGTCCGATTTTTTGAATCGTTCTTCCAGAACTCTTAACTGAAATGATGTATATGGCACACGCTTCTTTTTACATTTTCCTTCCGTTTCAAGGTTTTCATAAGGTTGAGAGGTTGATTGATTGTGTGGGTCGGGATGACTCAGGGGGTAGTAGACATCTTGTTGAGCAGGTGTTTCAGGTTGCCAATAACACGGTTCATATTGTTGATAATATCTGAAAATTAGTGAAATTTATGTGGTTTTATTTTGTCAGATGTTTCTGATAAAGTTTACCTTGATCTGAATATAATTTCTAACAGTTTTCAGAGTTCCAATTTTGGTATTTAGCAAACCTAATATCCTCTAGTAATTTTCAGAAACTCACGTTGGATATCCGTAATCGTACAATGGAACTTGACCATACTGTTGTTCTTGAGCAGTCACTGGATATTGAACCACATGTTCAGAATAAATAGATGATGGCGATGATGAATCTGATGAGAACGACAAAGTTGAAGTCGAGTCGAGATCTTGAGGATTGTACATGATAACCGAACCAGTTGATGAATGAATGATTGACATGTATAAACAATCTCTCACTAGCCACGCCCCTTATAGTAATTCATACATCGATGTAAAGAATCGGTGATATATTCCCATAGGGTTTCCATTGGGAATCGGTAAGATAATTTGGCAAGTTTGAAGTACTCTTCATGTCAAGTTCTGAGAGACATGCCGTCACTATGTTTATCCAACTATAGTAGTCAGAAATATTGCTTCTTTTTTTGAGAACCATGACAATAATTTCAACAAAAAAAAAGATTGCAAAGATCAAAAACATACTCTACTCTAGAAAATGTACTGTTTCAATACAAAATTATTTCACCGATTCAACAAATTTTTTATTTCGTTTATATCTTTCTTCCTTACTAATTTTTTTGGAAAGAAATTTTTTCAACTTTGGAAGAAATTTTTTCAACATAAATTTTTACACCAAATTTTTTTCATATCGGAACGTGACCTATGCATACAAAAAATCTAATCTCACAAAGAAATTGCGTTGAAAAGTTTTTCGAGGTTCTTTTTTTTAGGTGGATCACAACCAGTTTCGAATATTTTACTGTTTCAAAGCAAAAATGTAAAAACCAAATATACCGCTCGATGTTAAAAAGATGTGCCGCAGAGCTGATCAGATATTCGGATTCATAAATATACTAAATTTTGTCAGCAGCTCAAGTGAGAACAGTGGATAATTTTTTTTGACTCGAATTTGAAAAAAATGTGCACAACCTAACTCACAATCAGATGTGCGGATTAAAACTCAATTTTTTACACCAAAAACATTCTTAAAGGAAATCAATCCCTTTAAATGACCCTCTATTTTTCATTCATTAAACTGAAGTTCATCACCTAAATACCCAGTATTCCAATTCTCAAAAAATGAAAATTTCATTTTCAACAAAAAATTTCAGAATAAAAAGAAAATATATAGTTTTTAAATTCGGAATTTAATTATTTTTTGCCGCCTTTAATTCCTTTTTGTCGTAATTGTGCGTCAAAGTGTTTGCAGTGTCACCACGCGGCATATTATTACACGTGAAAGTACTCGGGGAAAAAACGGCAAGAGTGTCGCAAGGCTTTTTCCTTGTCGCAAGCTTGCGGCAGTTTGTCGCAAACTTGCGACACATTTTTTCTGGCGCAAGAGTGTCGCAAGCCGTGCAGTAGTTTTGCTGCTAGATGTCGCAAAGCTTGCGACTATTGGCGCAAGAACACCGCAAGCCTTGCGACAGCCGATTGTCGCAAGCTTGCGACAAATTGCCGTAAGTTTTCGCAAGCTTGCCGATTTTTCCCCGAGTATTTTTATTAATTTTTGAAAAAAAATTATTGTTTCGATTTTTCTATTTTGATGACTAAAATTTAAAGAGAAAGACTTCCTTTAATTTCGAAACGTGACCTATACATACAAAACTCCTACTCATTATAAAAAAACCGTATTCAGAAACTGGTGAGGGTTTGTTTTATGTGAACCACAACCAGTTTCAAATAATTCTCTGTTTCGAGACTGTTAAGTAAAATCCAAAAATAAGTATCGATGCTACTGAGACGGGAGATTCATCATATATCCAGATTTATAAATATACTTAACTTTGTCAGAAACTCAAGTGGATACATTCAATTCGACTCGGACGTTAAACCCCGATTTTTTCAATGTTTCAACTTTTGTTCAAAATACTACTTCTTTGAAAAAAATATTCTTAGTTTACATTCTACATTAGAAAAAACATATTCGCGTTGCTATGACTGTTGGCAACAAAATGTGTCAATTTCGAAGTACACTTCGACGAAACAGGTGCATGATTTCAAAGACGAGCCGTCACTGTGTTTACTTTGATCCAAAATAATGTTTGGGCCATCTTATATGGCATATACTGTACATCATCACTGACAAAAAAAAAATATGGTCCAGTCGGAAACCATCTTCAGTTCTGAAATATGTTTTTGTTTCAAGAGAAAAGTAACTCTGAGTTGTCTTCTATTACTACGCAAAGCGAAATTTCTAAAACGCTGCCATTGTTTTATTTTTTTGGTTTAGTTTCTTTTCGTTTGCAAATTTTCAAGTGATTTTTTTTTTCCAATTTTCACCATGAAAACCAAAAGATGCGTATTTTTATTAATGAGTTTCTAATATGGGATCTTATTTATGGAACACTCTGTAATGAAAATCAGGCTTAAAGGGGGGGGGGGGTAACACCAACTTTTGCGTATATTTTTTTTTTATTTTAAACTAAAGAGTACCACCGACATAGTAAAACTACCAAGGGAATTTTTACCGGAAAATCTAGTATTCGAGAAAATTGGATTTAGAACTTTTTTTTGAACGTATACCTATACGTGGTAAAATTTGTAGGGGACTGGAGAAAATCTCGGATACTAGACTTTCCGGTAAAAATTCCTTTGGGGGTTATACTATATCGATGGTGCTCTTTCTTTTGAACACAACGAAATTGATGGAAGCTGCACCAGAACAAAAATATAGACCTGCACCAAAAACACATTTCGAGGGGGGAGGTGCACCAGGAAATTAATTGTGCTCACAAGAAAGAGCATTATCGAAATAGTATAACCCCCGAGGGAATTTTCATCGGAAAGCCTAGTATTCGAGATATTCATACGTGATAAAGTTTGTAGTTGACTGAAGAAATTCTCGAATACTAGGCTTTCCGATGAAAATTCCCTCGGGGGTTATACTATACCGATGGTGCTCTTTCTTTTGCACACAATTAAATTTCTGGTGCACCCCCCCCNCCCCCCCCCCGAAATTTTTGTTCTGGTGCAGCTTCCATCAATTTCGTTGTGTTCAAAAGAAAGAGCACCATCGATATAGTATAATCCCCAAAGGAATTTTTACCGGAAAGTTTAGTATTCGAGATTACAAATTTTACCACGTATACGTTCAAAAAAAAGTTCTAAATCCAATTTTCTCGAAAACTAGGTTTTCCGGTAAAAATTCCCTTGGTAGTTTTACTATGTCGGTGGTACTCTTTAGTTTCAAATCAAAAAAACTATACTCAAAAATTGGTCTGTAGTCCCTTTCTAACATAAGGTTTTTTTTTGAGATTCTAATTTCTCACATTTTTCACAATATTAAGGAACATGTAGATCACACGAGACACGATTTTTCTCTGTGCCTCTTCTGTATGGCTTGGCAGCCTCTTCAATATTTTAACACACCGTGCTCTACAAGACCATTATAGGGCCGAGGTGGATCCTGATTCTATTATGAAGGATCATTCTTGATTTGTTTAGTAACAATCAACGCTGTAAGTTCAGCGTACAATCACGTTTAGAAATTAGAGAAATTTTGAAACAGTTTATATTTTCTATTAGTTATCAGGTCATCATTCAAAGAAATAACAACTATTTCAGATATAGTTCAATTGTGTTCCTGGAAGAGTAACTGTACTCGTATTTTTGATGATCTTGTTGATAAAAATTGTCTTGTCTGACATCGGAAGTTTGCGAATCACTCTTAGAGGGATTTTTCTCGGCTTCTTTTTGTCCTTGTTTTTTACTGGAGTTTCGGACTTTCGCACGTTGATTTTGAAACCAAACTTTGACCTAAAAATGAATACATATTATTATGAAATGTTTTTTTTTCAAAGTAGTATTACCTGTTGTCGAGTGAGATCCAATTTTTCTGCCAAAGAATTTCTCTCATCGATTGCAATTGTGTCCGATTGTTCAAATCGTTCTTCCAGAACTCTTAATTTATATGCTGTATATGGCACACGCTTCTTTTTACATTTTCCTTCCGTTTCGAGATTTTCATAAGGTTGAGAGGTTGATTGATTGTGTGGGTCGGGATGACGCGTCATATGACTATGACTAGAAGAGTGATAGATGTCTTGTTGAGCAGATGTATCAGGTTGCCAATAACACGATTCATATGGTTGATGATATCTGAAAATCAATTTTGAGTTAATGGGAGAAACATCGAATTTGAACAGGTTTCAGAGTTCCCGTTTTGAATGAGGAATCTAATAAATTTCAGCTATTTTCAGAAACTCACGTTGGATATCCGTAATCGTACGATAGAACTTGACCATATTGTTGTTCTTGACCAGTAACTGGATATTGAACCCTACGTTCCGAATGAATAGATGATTCTGCTGATGAGTTCTCTGACGAAGATGACAAAAATGAAGGGTCGATTGAATAGTCGAAATTTTCGAGTTTTAACATGACTACCAAATGAATTGATGTATAACTGATTGGCATGTATATTCTCTCTTTAGCCACGCCCCCTTGTAGTAATTCATACGGCGGTGTAGAGAATCGGTGATATAGATTCCCATAGGATATATATTGGAAATTGGTAAGATAATGCGACAAATTTTAAGTACTCTTCTTGTCAAGTTCTGAAAGACATGCCGTCACTATGTTTATCCAACTACAGTGATCGGAAATATCGTTGATTTAGTGGAGAACAAAAGTTTCTTATAGTTTGCACAGGTTGAAAGCCATCCTCAAATTTGAAAAAATTACTGTTCGAGAGAATAGTTAGTTTGTCGATTTACCTGAAACTTTTTAAAAATTCTATGACTTCAGTATTTTGTCACCTGTCGATACTATTCCAGGCCTAACGGTATAAACTGAATTCAGCATTAAGAAAAATGTTGCAAAATGTTTCTGAACGGGGTCTCTGTATACAGAAGTTTGAATAATTATTAATCTTACAAGAAAACCTTGTTTATTTGTCCGTCTGACGGTTTTCCAAATCAAACATATGTCACATCTCACAATCAGTGAGAAAATATGACAAGTGTGAAGTGCTATTCTGATATGACATATATATGTGGAATCTGAAAATGGGGCAATACTTTTTCGACACGGTGGTCATCTGATATAGAGAAAGTGCTGAGAAATAGAAAATAAAGGCTCTTTGATCTACCAGAAAAATTATGGGTCTAAGAATTCGAAAATTAATATCAAGCGTATTTGTTGAGTTAAAAATATAAATCATGTTAGAATATGTATTTAACGATTTTTGGCTCGGTTTCTAGCAAATGTACCTGAAATTTCCGTCGGTTTAAACAGGTTTCTCAAAAACAAATTCTAGACTCACAATTTTAAGGAACATGTATATCACACAAGACACGCTTTTTCTCTTTTTTTTCTCTTATGTATGGCTTGGCAACCTCCTTGATATTTTAACACACCGTGTCGAATTCCAATAGTTTAAAGGGCCCATTACCAATTGAAAATTTACTATGAAACTTCTCACAATTCGATAATGGAAGGTCGTTTTTATATGCCAAACAATTTTGAGATTTTAAAAATGAGTTTGAGTACTGTAATTTTAGGAAAAGTGACAACGAGGGATCAATCAAGGGATCACGAAACAGCATGCGAAAAGAAGAGAGATTTCTCTCACCTGATCCCTCCTTATTTTCTTCTTTTCGTGTTTCTCTCTATTTCTCCTTTTCGCATTCTATTTCGTGCTCTCTTGATCCCTCGTTATCACTTGTGAGCTTGAAATTACAGTACTCAAACTCATTTTTAAAATCTCAAAATTGTTTGGCATATAAAAAAGACCTTGTAGTATCGAATGGTGAGGTATTTTTGTAGTAAACTTCTGATTTGTAATGGGCCCTTTAAATAATTTTAATTTTCTTCGACGTTGAAGTTTAGAAGGCTTAAAACCACTTTTTTTATTAAAATTATTAAAAAAAACATTATTAAAAAAATTCACTGCCTCAAGATAACTTTTAATTTACTTCAAAATTTAACATTTCTTTATTCGTATATTGTAGTTCACGATACATTGGGAATCCTGCGAAGTTTTGAATTGATTATTTTGCCAGTTCGTTTTTTTATCATTAATTGAAACGCAAAACACCATACATCCAATTTTCAGATTATTTTACAGTTTCATGATTATTATGTGGGTCCTGAATTTGTTGATGGTCAATGTCACAGTCAGAATTGTTAACAAAAAAAAAGTTTGCTCAGGTTAAAATCTATTCTCTGTTGCCAAATAAATCACTGTTTCAAGATTTCGGATTTTAACTTACTGTTTCTCGAAAAATTTCAAAGAAAATTCCACCAGGTTCTCTCATTGATTTACCAATAGCCAACGATCTACAAAGTTCAGCTCACAATCACGTTGAGAAATTAGAGAAATTTTGAAACAGCATTGTTAATCGGGTTATAAAAGTAAATAATGATTATTCATGTCCAACTTTTTCCACTAATGTCGGGAATGAAATCCGTGGTACCTAATCTGATACCTAATAAATATAAAAGAATATGATGAATCGATCAATGAAAGTCAGTTCAAAAAAGTAAATGTGAAATCTGGTTCCCACCTTAAACCGTTATCATTTCTCCGTGGTTTTGAGGCTTACGTGTGACACCCTTGGTCCTCACTTATAATACAATTGATATTCACAAACGTACTTCAGTTCAGAATCACATCCAGAAAATAAATTAATTTTGAAACGGTGATATAAAATTAGTTAAAATGCATACTTGAACAACTTTTTCGGATCGAGAAAATTCTCTTTTTCTTCTTTGGTGAGCATAGATGAGAGATCAGAGAAAGTCAAAAATGAGAAAATTATACATCAGTTTTGAAATAGTAATTTTTAGTACATTTTTGTCCATCTCATTTTTCAACTCACAAGTTAATGTTTTTCTGACTAAATTTTATGAAACAAAGGTTAAACCTCAAACTTTTGAAGCCTATTCCAACTCAGGAGCAAGGAATTGATCTGCGTGTTTTGTTCCTGAAGTTTTTACTCCACGAGAGCCGGTTATGTTATATGGCGTCATTTTAGAGTAATTCCTTCGATGTGAATGTCAGAATTCCATTTCACTTACAATCACGTTCAGAAAATAGAAGGATTCGGAAACAGTAAATTTCAATGTTAAGAAGTAGTTTGATAACTCATAAGTCATTCACTAATGAATGGAGAATCATCGAGGAAAGTGAAATCACAGGCAAAAAAAAAGTATCTTTTTTTTACCACGGTTTTTTAAGGCGGTGGTTGCACACAATTGCGCGAAATTCAAAATTGAATTTTTTTTGTTTCATTGTTCCAGATGAGTGTAAATAAGACTAACAGGCAAAAAGAAGTCATCGTGGGAAGTGGGAGAGACTGACATAACATAAACTGGCACATTTTACGACCTCACAGAAAGAATATTCCATGTTGCACAAAATTTGGCAAAAAAAAAATGGAAAAATAACGTTTTATGTGTAATCTGAACAGTTTTGGAGAAAGATTTCAGTGTATTGGTTATAAATCGGAATATATTCTTCATTTTCCACACCAAATCAACGAGTTTGCGGATATTTAGCCAATAATATCATGAAATATTTTTAAAATTTTAAAAATATTCTCCCGAAAACTATGCGGCAAGAGCGCACATTTAGTGTGCGGACCATTGCGATTTTCAGACGCGACAAACTCCTCCCATTTTTGCAGAAACATGTTTTTTATTTTGGGAAAGTCCGTAACTAATTTTTTCTGAAGAAAAAATACTTTTTTTTCACTGTGATATGAAAGTAATTGAAAAATGATATGAGAATTTTGAAACAAAAATTTTCTGTTTCACAAATCCTCAAAGCGAAAATATTGATTTCACTGTTATTTTATGCTCCAATCACACGACATTGAGAAATATCCAAATTTAGAAAATTGCACGCATCTGGTTTTTATTATTTGGTTGAAAAGTAAAATTCACACATTGGAAAACCCAAATATTTATCTTATTAAATTTTTGAAATTAATCAAAACTGTGACCGTAATCTTAATGGTTTTGTTCGACATGGGGAAGTTGGAGAATCACTGGTTGTTAATTGAGATCTGTCTTGATTCTTCTCGCCTTCTTTTTGTTCTCGTTGTTTTTTGCCATTTCGAATTTTTGCACGACGATTACTGTACCAATGTTTGATCTAAAATTCATATTTTGTAAAAACAAATGATCCTATTCGGGAAAATTCACCTGTCTAGGAGTAAGGTTTACAATCTGTGCCAACCAATTTCGCTCATCCAACGCGAGCGTGTCCGATTGTTCAAATCGTTCTACCAGAATGCTTAGCTGATAAGGTGTAAATGGCACACGCTTTTTTCTACATTTTCTTTCCGTTTCGTGATTTTCATAAGGTTGAGACATTGATTGATTCCATGGGTCGGGATAACTAGAGGAGTAGGGAAGGTTCTGTTGAGAAGGTGTACTGGGTTGTCGATAACACGGATCATAAATTTGATAATTTCTGAAAAAGGATTGTTTTTCAGCCTGATGCTAGATTTTTACAGTGACCTTTTGAAAAAACTCACGATCTAATTCCGTAATCGTACAATGGAATTCGCACATTTTGTTGTTGCTCTTGACCATACTGATCCCCATGTTCCGAATGATTAGTTGATGAATCTGACAAAGTTGAAGACGAGTCAAGATCTTGACGTGTGAACATAATTACCAGTTGATGAATGAATGACATGAATCAACATGCTCTCTGTAGTCACGCCTTTTTGGTAGAGAGCCGGCGATTTGAATTCCTAGAGGCTTCGGTGTTGTATTTTGTAAAAGAAATGAGACATGTTCGAAGTACTCTTCAAAATCAAATTATACCGGTTCAGAGAGACGTGCCGTCGCTGTGTTTATTCAACTACAATAATCAGAATTTGTCGTTTACAGCTCTGGAATAATATTCGGACGTTAATGTCTGATTTAAAATATACAAGGTTGCTAACAAGAAAAAAAGTAGTTCCAAGATAATTTACTGTTTCAATATACAATCAACCAAATGCTGTGTTCATTCAACTATAATAATCAAAATTGTCCCTACTCTGCTGAGGAATTATACATATTCGGACGTGTTAAAACAAAATAATTTCAAAAAAATAGTTTTGCTAAAAAGTCAGAAAATTTAGGAAAATCGTTAAAAATCGGTATTTAGTTATTCTGAATATATTTTTTACCACAAAACTTGATACTAAGCAAGCTCAGTATCGCTCTCTCAAAAGGACCGGCTGATGAACGTTTTGGGGGTTTTCAGGGTATTTTGTAAACATTTTGAATTGTTTCTGTGTGGAGCAGATAGAGGCAAAGGAGACGGTCATTTTGATATATTTTCCATTGACTTTGATTGGGTTATACTCGAACAATGAAAAATATATTAAAATGACCGTCTTCTTTGCCTCTATCTGCTCCACACAAAGAGAATTAAAAATGTTTACAAATTCACCTGAAAAACTACGTGGGTAAATTGAAATCGTATTTGAAAATTTCTCGAATACTAGGCTTTCCGCTGAAAATTCCTTTGGGGGTTATAGTATATCGATGGTGCTCTTTCTTTTGAGCATAATTAAATTTTTGGTGCACCTCCCCCCTTGAAGTTATTTTTTGGTGCAGCTCTCTATTTTTGTTCTGGTGCAGCCTCCACCAATTTCGTTGTGTTCAAAAGAAAGAGCACCATCGATATTGTATAACCCCCAAAGGAATTTTCACCGGAAAGCCTAGTATTCGAGAAATTTTCACATACGATTTCAATTTACCCACGTATAGCTGTACGTTCAAAAAAAATTTGAAATCCAAATTTCTCGAATACTAGGCCTTTCGGTAAAAATTCCCTTGGAGGTTTTACTATTCCGAGGGTGCTCTTTCTTTTAAGATTTGTAAAACATTTTGAATTGTTTCTGTGTGGAGCAGATAGAGGCAAAGGAGACGGTCATTTTGATATATTTTTCATTGACTTTGATTGGGTAATACTCGAACAATGAAAAATACCCTATTTACTCTAATATAAAGGCACCTCCAGTTGAAGGGCGCTTCTAATATAAGGGCACTCGGGACAGTTCTGATTTAAGCATTTGAAAAAATTATTTTTCATTTTTAGTGTGTTAATTTTGTTACTAAACCCCATTGAAGTGGTAATTCATTCAGTGCATCATCAAAAACGGAAAGGGAACCTCTAGGAATATAGTTTTTCTACAATAAAAGTACTATAAATAATGGGTTGAAAAATAGAAGGGCATGCCCTTATATTAGAGAAAATACGGTATATCAAAATGACCGTCTTCTTTGCCTCTATCTCCTCCACACAAAGAGAATTAAAAATGTTTACAAATTCACCTGAAAAACCCCAAAACGATCATCAGCCGGTCCAGCCGATGTCCAACTATACTTTTTACGCGATTTTAGCTCTGATTTCCGGAAAGAGTCCGGAAAACGGCACAGCTCTGGTTATTATCTTACCTACAACTCTTGATAGTCTAAATTTTTAACATGAAAAAAGTAGTTCCAAGATAATTCACTTTTTCAGTCGACTATCAAAAAAATGCAATATTTTACCGTTTCATTGATTCATTAAGGAATGTTGAATGGGGAACTCATTTCAGTGCATGCTTTGTGAATTTTCACTAAAATTTGTTTCTAATTTTTTAATAAAGTACTACGTTTTTTGTTTAAACAGTTCATAGACAAGGAATTCTTACAACGATGTGATTTAAATTCCTAGAGGCTTCGGTGTTGTATTTTGTAAAAGAAATGAGACATGTTCGAAGTACTCTTCAAAATCAAATTATACAGGTTCTGAGAGACATGCCGTCGCTGTGTTTATTCAACTACAATAATCAGAATTTGTCGTTTACAGCTCTGGAATAATATTCGGACGTTAATGTCTGATTTAAAATATACAAGGTTGCTAACAAGAAAAAAAGTAGTTCCAAGATAATTTACTGTTTCAATATACAATCAACCAAATGCTGTGTTCATTCAACTATAATAATCAAAATTGTCCCTACTCTGCTGAGGAATTATACATATTCGGACGTGTTAAAACAAAAAAAGTAGTTCCAAGATAATTTACTGTTTCAATATACAATCAACCAAATGCTGTGTTCATTCAACTATAATAATCAAAATTGTCCCTACTCTGCTGAGGAATTATACATATTCGGACGTGTTAAAACAAAAAAAGTAGTTCCAAGATAATTTACTGTTTCAATATACAATCAACCAAATGCTCTGTTCATTCAACTATAATAATCAAAATTGTCCCTACTCTGCTGAGGAATTATACATATTCGGACGTGTTAAAACAAAAAAAGTAGTTCCAAGATAATTCACTGTTTTAGTCGACTATCAAAAAAGTGCAATATTTTACCGTTTCATTGATTCATTAAAAGGAATGTTGAATGGGCAACTCATTTCAGTGCATGCTTTGTGAATTTTCACTAAAATTTGTTTCTAATTATTTAATAAAGTACTACGTTTTTTGTTCAAACAGTTCATAGACAATAAATTCATACAACGATGTGATTTTAATTCCTAGAGGTTTCGGTGTTGTAAAAGAAATGAGACATGTTCGAAGTACTCTTCAAAATCAAATTGTACAGGTTCTTAGAGATATGCTTTCGCTGTGTTTATTTAACTATAGTAATCGAAATTGTTCCTATTCTGCTCCAGAATAGTATTAGGAAGTTTATATCTGACCTAAAACTACCACATGCAAGATTGTTGAGAAGAAAAAAAAAGTTGTTCCAAGATAATTTACTGTTTCAATGTACAATCAACCAAATGAAGTTTTTATATCTTTGTGGTGGTCTAATACGTTGTTTGGATACTTTAACTTTCCATTTTCATATTGATTCATTTTTTATTTGAGAATGTTGTTTGGACATAGTTTTCTGACTTACCAACTTCTTTTCATCAACATCTCTTTTCGAGGATTCTAGCCCGTTTCTCTATTGGATTGGAATCCGCAGACTCTTCGGTGGTTCAGTGAAACAGTCTGGATAGAGAAAACAAGCTAAAATGCCAAGAACCGAACTATTATTCGATTTACGAAGAAGGCAACGCAAAACCAAGTATAGTACACGAGTATTCGAGATAATTATTAGTTTATGGATGCTGAATTACAGCTTACTACAATAAAGATAGGAAAGAATATCAAAATGGGGCTAAAGTATGGAGAATCAATAATACAAGAACAATTTTAGGGGCAATTTTGGGATAAAGGAACTAAAGTTAGGGAGACTTGAGCCTGTCAACGCAAAGCGTCGACAAACCAAGAATGGGAAAGCAATAAATAGAGGGAATCAATAAAATATATAAAACGCAGTTAGTACATCTCAAATTTCCATCAGCAACGCTTTTGGAACACACGAAAAACGCAACTGAGACGAATTTCGAAACGGGCGCGGAGAAATTGGCTGCCGCAGTTTTGTGTGTTGTGTATATGATACTCAGTCGTCGGCCGGCGCTTCGTTTGGCGGCTGTTTGAAATGCGAGTATTTCTGAAAGAAGAAAACAGCCAAACGCGAATGCGTTTTGCTGTATAGTTAGATCATAACGCACTTTTCTACATTGAATCCGTGCTTAGGGAACATAGAATAATGTGGTTTAGGTAGAGATTCTTGTGAATTTACTGAAATTGACCGATAAAGTGAGTGAATTAGTAATTTCCCAAGTAAACTTTGGAAACTGATTATTTCTTAGTAAAAGGTCGCGGAAATCCGCGACATCTCTCTTGACAAAAAATAAGTGTTTCTTATAATAGTTCACCGTTTCAATATTTTATTTTTATTTTGAAAAAAAGAGAATTCACTTCAGCACATCTTTTGTGAATTTAATTTAAAATGTGGCATTAATTATCTAACAAACTACATTTATTTTTTGAAATTTTAAAATGAGCACAATTTATCAAAAATGTTCCTGATTTACCAGAATCACGTGATCTAAGAACCTTTCGTAAAAACAAATGTCTACCAGATCACTAGTTTTCATCGGTTCACAATATGGAACAAATCAGAGTACGGATAAATGTATTGTCATAATTGAATTGAAAAAAATTTCTTCTATCCATCTATTATTCTTTTATTGCGTGAACTTGTTGAACAGTTTGATAAAAGTTTCCCGTTTCAATAATTATATATGATTGTAAATTGACTACCGCTTTTGCTGCACCCAGGTTTGATGATTAATTTTAACTGAAAAATGAATTAATCTCTAGTTTCTAACTTTACTTGATCATGTTACTTCACAGTGATTTAAGGCTGCCATCTGATACAGAAAGAGTGCTGAGAAATAGAGAATAAAGGCTCTTTGGTCTACCAGAAAAACTTTTGGGTCTGAAAATTTCAAAATTAATATCAAATATATTTTTCGAGTTAAAAATATAAATCTTGTTAGAATATGTATTTAACGATTTTTGGCTCGGTTCTAAGCAAATTTATCTGAACTTCCGTCGGTTTAAACAGGTTCCTCAAAAACAAATCCTAGACTCACAATTTTAAGGAACATGTAGATCACACGAGACACGCTTTTTCTCTGCGCTCTCTTCTGTATGGCTTGGCAGCCTCCTTAATATTTTAACACACCGTGACTTCACATAGGGATTTTCAATATTTCTCAAACTCGTGAATAATTCAATTCAACTCACTCACCATTCACGGGACCAAAAAAACCCTGTCTTTGCTCAATGAATATAATTAGCGTTACTGATAAGCTTCAATTTTACATGACCATCTTCTAAAACAGGGTTTTTATTTATTTCAAAACTGAATTTGAACTTCAACTTCTCATTTCTCGAATACCAGTTTTTTTTTTGCTATTTTCAGATCGAATAACTTCTTCCCGCTCACAACTCGGGGAAAAAACGGCAAGCGTGTCGCAAGGCTTTTTCCTTGTCGCAAGCTTGCGGCAGTTTGTCGCAAACTTTCGACACATTTTTTCTGGCGCAAGGGTGTCGCAAGCCGTGCAGTAGTTTTGCTGCTAGATGTCGCAAAGCTTGCGACTATTGGCGCAAGAACACCGCAAGCCTTGCGACAGCCGAATGTCGCAAGTTTGCCGATTTTTCCCCGAGAAGATTTCAACTTTTCAATTTTTTATTTCCTGTGTGGTTCAGTTGAAAAATATATTTTTTTAAAGCAAACTGAAAACATTTTGGAACCTCTCGTATTTTGAAGCAGTTTCAAGACTAAACATGATTTTTTCAATTACACATGGAAAAAGGGGAGCAACATTGTTCCCAATACGTTTGAGCTATATGAAAAATTGGCAACAGTAATTTTTCATGAAAATTCTTCAACGCCCGTTTTGCACACTGAAACAGTTGTTTTGATCATTGACTTCATATTTTTTTTAAAACAGTAACATTTTCAACTTTAAAAATTTTGTTTTTAAAAACCGACACTTTGAAGATAGTTCAAAACTTCCTGGGCACTACGTTTGCTATCGAAACTAAATTCTTAGCCATTAGAAAGTGCATATAGCAATGATTGGAAAATGTTTATCTAAAATAAAGTTTTTGAAAAAGTAATTTTTTTTCGAGAAGTAAAAAAAAAACATATTGATGATTTGAAATAATGAAAATTCATCCGAATTGTTTGTTTTGAGAGTTTTTAATAATGGAAGCTTCCAAACTTTGAAATGGTGTCTGAACGCGAATCGAATAGCAGTCATATATCACATTGTTACGTCAAAGTTGAAACAGAAAATTTTGTTTTTATTCAAAAACTGTTTAGGCTAATAGATAATCGACATAATAATATGTTGATTAGACTATTTCGAACAAAAAGAACTTTGACAACCAAACCTTTTTTTCATCAATCGTCAAAGCTACCATTTGTATTTCTCTCTACAATACCTAGATGATTTTTAAAATTCCATGTGATAGGATAATATTTATCAGGTTTTGTCACAGTGTATTCAAAGGAGTAGAAACAGTACATACAGATAACTGAAACCAAATACATATTTGGAAACAGTAATGTTTTCAAAAAATTTCTAATAACTCACTCGGTTCTCCAAATCCCTTTTTCTCGCTCAAAAAACTTTCGATTTCTGAGTGAAGAAATAAATATCCCAATTACTGCAAGCGTACCAATTGAAGGATGTAGAAGTCTTGAAACAGTTGAATTGCATTGCAGATTCATTTACGCTCTTCATCAACTCTTCAGCCAAGTTCAAACAAATGATGTTGTTCATAACTCATTCTTGAAACAGTAAACCTGACGACAAATATTTGGTAAACTTTTAACTCAGTAATAAAAACACACCTGACACTTTGAATTTTTTCTAGATTGTTATTTATGGATATTCGTACCTACCTACTCGATATATTGTCTGTGTTACAGATAATGAATGTTTTTTTTTAGATTATCATTTTGTTGTAGATTCAGTTCATCATCTTACTATGCAAATATACTTTTTCTTAATTCATTATTGAAATAGTAAAATTTTCAATAACAAGAATGACACAGGCAAAAAAAAGTATATTTTTTTACCGCGGTTTTTTAAGGCGGTGTTTGCACACAATTGCGCGAAATTCAAAATTGACTTTTTTTTTTTTGTTTTCTTGTTCCAGTTGAGTGTAAATAAGACTAACAGGTAAAAAGAAGTCATCGTGGGAAGTGGGAGAGACTGGCATAACATAAACTGACAAATTTTAAGACCTGACAGAAAGAATATTCCATGTTTCACAAAATTTGGCAAAAAAATGGAAAAATAACGTTTTATGTGTAATCTGAACAGTTTCAGAGAAAGATCAGTGTATTGGTTATAAATCGGAATATATTCTTCATTTTCCAAACCAAATCAACGAGTTTACGGATATTTAGCCAATAATATCACGAAATATTTTAAAAATTGTGAAAATATTCTCCCGAAAACTGTGCGGCAAGAGCGCATATTTAGTGTGCGGACCATTGCCATTTTCAGACGCGACAAACTCCTCCCATTTTTGCAGAAACATGTTTTTTATTTTGGGAAAGTCCGTAACTAATTTTTTCTGAAGAAAAAATACTTTTTTTTTTTCACTGTGAATGACGGTTCCTATGCTTTGTGAAAGTGAAATGTATACAAGTAATACTTAAATTTCTAGGAGAAATAGGAAAGCTTTAGGTCTACCAAAAATCATCATTGTCATATTTGAACTTCTCAATCTATCATTTTTCATACATTTGAAACAGAATGAATGAAAGATGTCCAACTATACTTTTCGAAAGATGTCCAACTATACAATTGTACTCTTGCAGTTAAAAATTCGAAAGTTATTATCAAGTATTATATAATAGATTGAATCTACTAGCTGAAACAGTGAAATTTTTTCAAACTGTTCGTACAATTTCTATGGATATTCGTGCAACTAAATCATATATCTCATCCTCTAAACCTTTATTACCAAGCTCAATTCAGTGATGTGAATCTTCCCTCAAATCGTTTCCTGTTGAGTTTTCATGTGAAATTTGGGTAACCACACAGACCGATTGCTAAATGTCTCTCTATTAATGCAAATTCATAAGTGAATGTAGATATTGAATGAGTTTTTCGAACCTCTCGGATGTTTCTTTAAATACATAGTTCAACTATCGAACAAACACAAGAAGAATATCTTAAACTAAGCTAAAGAATGGTTTTGTTTATAATTCCTTCTCGAAACAGTCAAATCTTCACACATCCAGGAGAAAAAGGAGAAAGAGAACTGTAAATCTTCGAGAGCTGTTTTCAGCCTTTTTAAAATTTATATGAAACAGAATACATTTTCCAAGGGGTTTTTTTTGTAGTATGATTCAAATCTGTTGAAGAGGGAGTAAAGGGGAAAAATATGTGAATCTTAGAAGAAAGAGCACCCTCGGAATAGTAAAACCCTCAAGGGAATTTTTACTAAAAAGCCTGGTATTCGAGAAAAAGTTGGTCAACGTTGAAAACAGCACTTTAGGAAATCCCTTTTTCTGATAAAAATATCATTTTCCGTAAGCTGATTAACCAGGTTGGTTGAATTAATTTGAAAATTGTTCTAAGTTTGGTGAATCAGTGGAAAATGCCAAACAAAAAATTGAATTTCGTGCGTGTTGTATACTCGCGTTGCGTGTCGGCATCGCGGTTTTTCAATGGAGCGCGTGTTACCGATGTTTGAATGGATATTTCTATAAATCGGGTGACGGTCAACTACCAAAAGAAAAAGAATACATAAAGTCCCTTTATCGAAAACCCGGAAAAGTTGCGGAAAATTCAGAAAATAGCTCAAAATTGTCGTTCAGCTGTTTTGTTTCACAATTCATGATATAACTTGATAGTTAACAACTAGAGTAGTTAACTTGTGAGTCCTAATAACTATTCAAAAGCATTTTCAACGATTTTGAGCGTTTTGTACAAAAAAAAATTCACATTCAAAATCAATTTACATCTCAGTTGCAACTTTTTTGGAACTGTATTCTCGTAAGGCATAAATCAAAACAACTGCTCTGCTTTCAATCATTGAAAACTTCGCAACTCAAACATGTACATAGTATTCTTGAAACAGTGAAACATTTCCAAATTTCAATCTCGATGAATATTTGGGTACCCTCCGCTTCCCGCCCTCTCTACTACTTCCCATCCCCCCTCACCTTCCCTATTCATCCATATCATATCATTATTAAACAAACATTGCGCAAAAGGTGGCGATTTGGTATTATTTGTGTATCAAAAAGGCGTGAATCGCCGCCACTTGACATTCTTCTCAAAAAGTATCCTTATCCCTTCATATCACACACACACACACACACACACTTTGTGTACTATTTCGAGCCTGATACCAATTCAATTGAATTGAGCCCAATCAGCCAACTTCCCCGTTCCTCATTGTTGTTGCCCTTTGAGAATGATGCGCGGCTACCTATCGTGGCTAGTTTTTTGTAAGTTTTAAGACTTCTTTTTTTCTGAAATTTAGAAGATTAATATTTTCAGTAATATGTCTGGATTTTTGTCATAGTTATTGTGAAGAAGGTGTATATTGCGATGAATGTGATTTGATTAAAATTGGACAACCCTGTAACCACAACGATAGACTTCCAGTCTACACATGTAACAATGATACCAAGTAAGATCTAGCACTTTATGAGTTCTCCACGGTTTTTTCTTTTTTTTAGAAAAGTCGACTACCATTCTTCGAAATATTTCATGTGCATTGATGGAGAGGTGAGTCCATGCACATACACACAAAAATATTAGTCACCGTCATGAAAAATAAACAACTGTGTATTTTTAGACGATCCAATTCGATTGCTCATATCGGAATATGCCGCCGGCCATATTCAACCAAATCACAAGGGAATGTGTTCAGGAAGAGGAGGGGAATGATAATCATATTCAGAGAAGGAGGAAGAGAGCAGTTACTGGTGAGGAAAGGGGATGGAAACATGAATACATTTCGAAACCCTGACTACATAGTTTTCAGTTAATTTTTTTAAATCATTGCTTTTCAATCTATCAAACAGACTTTTGAACCTGTTAAAACAGTGAAATTTTTAAAATCATGAAAACTGTTATCATGAGAGTGCTAACTATAATATAATACAGTTTTTTTTTCCCGTAAGATACTTGTCTTAAAAAGAATCTAACTGTAGAAAGTCAAGAATTCTTGCTTTGTGTTACAACTTAAAGCAACCCCGTAAGCTAAAGGCATGTCTGTATCCATGATCAGCAATAACAAATACTGGAAGTATGACATGTTCTTTATTACTGACAAAAAATTATAGCTAAAAGTTCAAAAATGGCTGAGTTTGAGTCAAAAAACGAAAAACGGCGAAAATCTGTTTAAAAATTCGTCTCCTTCCTAGCAAAATGTGTCAACACGTTAGCCACGTACATTTTAATTGACGACTTTTTTTTTTTTGAAAAACAGGGAGGTCGAGAGAAAAAAGTTCACGTAAAAAATAAAAATATTCATCTTTTCGAAACGTCTGCTGAGGAGGTAATTCAAAATTGATTTTCCATGTGAAATTCAAGTGGCTGAAACTGATTTCGCTTAAAATATTGTGATTTCATATTTTGGGATTCTAATTTTAACAATTTTAACTTAAATTTGCAATAGGTTTTGCCGATTTTTTCTGGTATCGATTTTTAGCTTCAGGGGTTGCTTTAAATCGAAAATGAATTTCCAATAAGTCCATTCAATGAACTATGAGAAAATGTTGAAACAGTGATAATTTTCTGTTCGTGAAAAAATCATATCACAAGTATTCTATTTTGTAAACATAAAATTGATTCCATCATTTATTTTCCACCAATTTTTCACACATTTTTGAAACAGTTATTGCTTATCCGTGGAGGTCAGTCAATGGCAAAAGACTATATGTAGTGTGAACCGACGAAATAGCAGGTCACAATGAGAGATTTTGAAACTTTTCAAAATTTGATCTACTTTTCGTTAGCTGACCTCCACGGATAAGCAATATATTTATAGTCGAAAATTTGAAATTTACTTTGAAAGATTGACACTGCTGTTCAGCCCATTTACAATACTTCAAAACTTGCTAAAACAGAGAAATTTTCAAATCCTGAAAAAGTTGAATTTGGTTCTTTTTCATGATTTCATCATATTACGACAACGTATAAAATCGAGAATCGCTGTGCAATATAAAAAAATAGCTTCCAGCAACTGTCTCGTGTTCGAAGTGTATTGTTAATTGGAAAAATATGATAACTAACTTCGTAAGGTACTTGTCTTAAAAAGAATCTAACTGTAAAAAGGGGAAAAATGTCCTCTTTTGTGTTACTATTTGGTTTGAAGTTCTGGGAATGGCACTCAATAAATTCAATAAACTCTGAGAAAATGTTGAAACAGGGCTCTTTTTCTATTCATGAAAGAATCGTGCTGTAATTGTTTCATGGAATTATTTTGTCGAATTAAATTGATTAAGAACAACGCTGAGGGTGTACCTTCCTCAATTTATCACGAATTTTTAGAACTATGACAAGTTCTGAAATTTGAAACGTATTGGTAGGAAAGGATTGACAAAAGAAAGTGTTCATTCCTGTTCAGCCTATTTACAACACTTTACCCCTGAAACAGCAACACTTTTTTGGTCATGAGAACTTCACCGTTTCATGGTTTTATGATTTCACTAGAACATCCATCAACTGTTTCGTTTTTGAAACTTTTCGTAATTTGAAAAACAACTATGACACCAGAATTCATAAGAGATTTTGACTTGAAAATAATCTAACCGTAAGAAGAAAACAATTCGTGTTACAATTTGGATCCCAGCTCTACGTATGGATTGCTACTCAGTCCATTCAGTGAACTATGAGAGAATGTGGAAACAGTGATATTATTCTATTCATGAAAAAATCTAAACAGTTCGAAATGCGATTTGCTTAACCATCAAATGTCAACATTCAGGTTGGACTTTGTTCAAATTTTGAAACAGTGATATGAACATTTGTGTCCGACAACGAAATTCAATAAAAAAATGAAATATAGGAATTTCCAGTTTCTACCTTGTACTCAATACACGTCATGTCAGCATGCAATTGACGAGATTGAGAGAGACGCAGAGAAAAGTTCTCCGAGAGAAGTAGAACAGTGAAAATTTCCATGGCCGACTGGTTAACGGGCGCGTCTTTGAATCGAACGACGGCGCCGAGCTCTGGTTCGATTCCCCCACGCGCCAAAACTTTTTTATTATTTTTTCATTTTTTTTTTCAAATTACAGTTTAATGTGTTTTCGAAACTCAAAAATGTATTCAAAATATTTGTGAGAGTAGTATCTGACAAGAGAAGAGAACGTTTTAAAAAAATGTGATTTGAAAAAAAAAAGAAAAATAATAAAAAAGTTTTGGCGCGTGGGGGAATCGAACCAGACCTCGGCGCCGTCGTTCGATTCAAAGACACGCCCGTTAACCAGTCGGCCATGGAAACTTTCACTGCTGTACTTCTCTCGGAGAACTTTTCTCTGCGTCTCTCTCAATCTCGTCAATTGCATGCTGACATGACGTGTAACTACAAAATCTTCTCGAGACATGAAAAAGCATAGAAAATTCAGTACGATCAGCGATATGACTGTAATGTCGCAATTATACTTTGAAAAACTATAAAATTCTTTCCGAACAGTAATATTTTTGAGTTTTGAAAAGCAATCGCATGCAGAATTGATAGTTTCCTCATAACCTGTCATTTATGTGAATTCTGAAACAGGATTTTCTCTTTGAAAATGTATCTACTTAACTATAGTGAAAATTAACTTCTGGCAAGTTTTTTTTTCATTGTTTCATGAATTAGAGAAAAAACATTCTGATGACAATTAAAAATTCAAACAACTGAATCGCCTTATTTTTCAGGTTCATCACGTGTCGGCGATGTTTGCTCGTTCAACACCGACTGTCAACGTGGAATGTTTTGCGGTGGCGGAGTTTGTAGTTGTCTCAGCGATTTCGTCTCCATCTCCCAGCACTGTTGGCCAAGTCTCCAATTCATCAATTTCCCTGAAATCATAAAAATGTCATTTTTTGCAGAAGTCAATCCTGGAGAATCAGGTTGCGTCGAGTCGCGACAGTGCGAAGCTGTCTGGCCTGGAACCTTATGTAATAGCGCTGGATTGTGTGAGTGTCCGAAGGATACGGTGCCAAGTCGCACTCGTGATGGTACTGTGTGCATTTCATCGCTGATACCACCTTCGTGTCCATTGCCAGAGCCACATAATGGAAATCCGAACCCGGCGACGATTTTGGCAAATCCAACAACGCATCCACTGAATCCGGGGAATTATATGTGGGTTTTATTTTTGATTATCCCGTTTCTGTTTAGTTCTGGTTAACTAAAATCAAATAGAAATCAAATGAACTAAGCTAAGTAGAACTGAATTCAAAATAACTGTAGAAAAGGAACCATTTCTAAGTTGAGATCAGAAAATTTGTGAAACTTCAGAAATTTTTTCAAATTATTATTGCTTCTGAATGAAAAATGACGTCGACAAAGATGTATCTTGAGTCAATAGAGAGAATATCCTCAAAAAACTTAACAAGGAAAATATATGACTATTATGAAAAAGTAACATTTTTCAAAATTTGCTGTTTCAGAAATAGTTATAAATAATTAATAAATATCACTTTTGCTTGTTTTATTACTTTATATTTTTGGTACCGTAAAAAAGCATATGCTATCGGTTTTGAAAACAAAAATATCAATTCAAAGTAAGCTCATGAAAAAATAAAATTTATAATTTTTTTGCCGTTTCAAATGTTTTATTATAATGAGTATATCAAATGTTCGTGATTGACAACTGTTCCCAAATACTTCTTATTTCTTATTTCCTGAAAAAGAAAGCGTTAAATGTCGAAACCAGGCCAAATAGTAAATGTATCTCCTTCGAAACAGTGAAGTTGTTCAGATTTTTTTAAAAAATCAGAAGTATTTTTGATGAACATATTCAAAGTGATGGTGATAATAAAAATAGATATTTCTGTATTTTCTTTCAAATAAACTTTTTGAAGTAAGTTTATGCTTCCAGTTTCCAAATAGAACATGTTTTCAAATTCGTTTTTTTTCCAAAATTTTAAAACGATATATATACCTTCTCTGTAATTCTAAGAAGTGCAATGAATAGCAGAAAGCACTGATTCTCAACTATTCCTACTAATTAAGAAACAGTGGATTTCAATAAAATATATTGCCGTTTCAAAATTTCTTGAGAATATTTTGAACTAACTTCAGAGCTATTGATTATTCAGAAAATTTAAATCTCTTTTATTCATCAGTAGAATAACCTTGATAATTCATTGTAAATCTGTAAGCGAAACATAACAGTTTATGTAATTTTTTTCTGAAACAAAACTCTTGAAACAGTTAAAAAATCGTGGTACTGGTTTTTCAAAAATTATGCAAAGAGGACATCGACTGAATATTAGAGAATTATTTTGACAATTTATTTTTCAGTTTTCTTTATCGATTCAATTTCCGAAGAATATTCTACATTTCTGACTTGATGTTGATTTTCGTTTGATGCTCAAACTGACAACTCGTTCTATGAAATCATTTCAAAAACAAAACAAAGAAAATATATACATACAAATCGTGGAAAAGTGAAATTATTCAAAATTTCCTGTTTCAGAAGTTTTAAATAGTTTGTAACTCAAGTTTCAGAGTTATTTGCTTCACAGGTTATCGAGTCAGATAAGATGACGATTGCGGTGGAACAATTCGAAAATCGAATGAAAAATTATTTACAATCTCTGAAACAGGGAAATTCTAATAAAATAAATTCGAAATTTTTGAACAGTATAAGGGAGTTCTTCGACATCACAGAACACTTGTACATATGTACCAAAATTTTCCAGGCCTGTCCTCTGCAACTCGCTCTCATCTGAAACCTACAACTCAAATGGCGGCGACGGCTCCACATGGTGCATCTACCCGGACGGTGAAACTGACATCTACATCGCCGACATTTACAATTGCATCTCCCATCCTCAAGTCAACAATGAACTATTTGGAGAATACTCGGAGAAAGTCGACGGAATCTGTTGTCACAATCGGGCTTATGTTTGTATTCAACCACTCGAATCGGGTGACGAACCGTCTGTGCCAAGGTGGTGGTACAATTCAGCGACGGGAACTTGTGTTCAATTTATGTGGGATCCGGATACTATTACAAACGCCTCGCCAAACAATTTCCGAAGTGCTGAACATTGCGAATCATATTGTAGAGATAGTGAGTGGTTTTTTATCCAAAAAATGTTTAGTCACGGTTCCTACTATAGATTTTTGTTTAAAAAAAAAAAGACTGTTTTTGGAGGAAACATATTGATAAGAACACAACGCTCACAAAAAAACACGGTTTCAAAGTTTCCACCATATCAGTTTTTTAGAGTTGTGTTTATTAGAGGACGAAACGTATTTTTCGCAAATTTCGTAGAGTTCACTTCACTGAAGATCACTTCACGTGAAGTATGCTGTACTTTACGAGGTTCTAATTGTTGCCCTTATGACAATGATATGAATAAGCCAGAGCAAGTTCGTTTGCTTGGAACTTAATTAAAAAATACCATTTTGAAATATCCACGTAACAGTTTTTAAGTTTGGTAAATTGATTCGTTGATGTTTATAAGAGTTTATGTTCTCGCTGAACAAGGTGAAAGTATCACCTCATATTAACCTAAATGAAAATTGACCTTGTATAATTTTTGAGCGAAAAGAAAAAAAAATTAAACCAAAAATTTCTGTTTCAAAACTTTGATATCAATTCTTGATTTTTCTAGGTGTGTAATATACGCATCACGGTGATTTGAGGCTGCCATCTGATATAAAGAGAGTGCTGAGAAATAGAGAATAAAGGCTCTTTGATCTACTAGAAAAATTATGGGTCTAAGAATTCGAAAATTAATATCAAGTCTATTTGTTGAGTTAAAAATATAAACCATGTTAGAATATGTATTTAACGATTTTTGGCTCGGTTTCAAGCAGAGGTACCTGAACTTCCGTCGGTTTAAACAGGTTCCTCAAAAACAAATCCTAGACTCACAATTTTAAGGAACATGTAGATCACACGAGACACGCTTTTTCTCTGCGCTCTCTTCTGTATGGCTTGACAGCCTCCTTAATATTTTAACACACCGTGACTTCACATAGGGATTTTCAGTATTTCTCAAACTCGTGAATAATTCAATTCAACTCACTCACCATTCACGGGAACAAAAAAACCCTGTATTTGCTCAATTAATATAATTAGCGTTACTGATAAGCTTCAATTTTACATGACCATCTTCTAAAACAGGGTTTTTATTTATTTCAAAACTGAATTTGAACTTCAACTTCTCATTTCTCGAATACCAGTTTTTTTGCTATTTTCAGATCGAATAACTTCTTCCCGCTCACAAGATTTCAAACTTTAGAATTCTTTCTAAAATGTGATTTTGCATTTTCTGTTGTTTATTCTTAAAAAAAACTTCTTTAGCTGGAAAACGGTTTTTTTTCACTTTCTATGTGTTTCAAAGCGCATAAGTTCAAGTCATATTTTCCTGTACCAATCAGAGCTGTGCCATTTTCCGGATGTTTTCGCAAAATTAAAATTCATCTTGAAACTGAATCCCGTTCAAAACATGAATTAGAGGCCCTCGGTTCTTTAAAAAACTAACATTTTGTGATGAACAGTGCATTTCGAAGAGGTAATTTCAATTTCCTGATTCATTTTTTTGGCTGTCGAAACCGAGTATTAGTTGCTCTTTTGATATTTGTTTGTGTACAATTTCTGAAACAGTATATTCTTTCTTAAACCAACATTCTAATTTCAGCCTGTCGCCGTGGAGCACCCGAATTTGCCGCCTCTAAGTATTCGATCCTCGACGAAGTTCCCCGTACCAACTGCCTCTCCTCCACTTCCCGATGTGACTCCGAACATCAATGCACACTCATCGGCTCTCAACAAACCTGTTGTCCAACAGCTGCGCATATCTGCAGTGCCGCCGGTGGCCGATTCCATCCAACAAAACCGGTAGAGAACTTTGATCGTGGACATCTTATTGCTGGACAGTAAGGGAATGTTCAGGTCTTCAATTAAAATTATGACTTTTCAGCAAATCAGTGACTCGATATTTCTATGATATTGATCAAGGAAGATGTGTCAACTTCCTATTCCATGGTTTGGGAAATTATAACAACTTCTTGACTAAACAGGATTGCGAATCGTTCTGCTCAAAATGTAAGTTTTATGAAAAATTGGAAACAGATTTTCTAGTTTCGAAACTTCTGTCATGTTGATGTAGCCTCACAGTGTTTATTTTGAAAAATCGAAATGTTTGCTTTTGGTGTGAAACAGTTTTTTTTTAAATATTTTTTTTCAAAGCCAGCCTAAAATTTAAGTATCAAAACTTCGAACAACATTTTTAAATAAAGAATTTGATAACCCATAATCCAAAATCAACATACCCGTTCCAAAACTCAAGTAAACAATGAATTGAAAATTCTGGCTCTATAGCAAAATAGTGGTCAAGAAAATCGGGACCCTTATTTTTTGGGACCACTATTTTGGTATAGAGCCAAACCTTAAAGATTCCTTATGAGCTGAGCAAAAAGAAAATATGGCCTAATATTTAGAATTCTAGGTCACGCGGGCAAATGCGCTCCAATACACACAGAGGTATTTTAATTTTCTTTGTAGGACTTTTTGAGCATCCATTGAAAACGGAAATTGTCTAGGAAAGTGTAAATATTCTTTGCATAACATCAGAGTCATAAAAAACTGTCTTCGCTTTTTACCGAACAAAGTTTAATTGAAAACAATAACGCTACGGTTGTCAACAAAACATCACAAACGACGCACAAATGCACAAAGTCTGTGGAAACGGTGTGGGATCCGAAATTCGAACAAATTTTTTCTTTTTTCTGCAGCGAGTTCAAAACAATTTTTGGTATTGTTCATTATGTGAACAAGAACAATGAACATCAAGGCTCAATAATGAAACTCGCAGTTTTTATACAATGCTCACCTCATAATGAATCTTCAAAACCAGATTTGTTTTTTTTGTTATTCATGGTTCCAAAATTGAAATCTGTGGTTCCAAAATTTTAAATCTGTGGTTCCAAACTTCAAAATTTTTTTAGTGGTATGTGAAAATGGAAATCCCCTTCGCATTGGTGAAGAATGGCAACGTTGCGAGACCAATGCCGACTGCCCATCATCCCATTCATGCCAAGGATCTCATAAAGTTTGCTGTCCCACTGAACGTAAGCTCACCCACCCACCATTACCCTATATATATATATATATATATATACTTCAGAATCCCTTTGCACTCAGCCAAAACGTCTTGGTGACTGTACCTCGGCTGTTCGTAGATATTGGTATAATGCGGCGACTCGATCGTGTGAAATGTTCCAATATACCGGATGTCAGGGAAATGACAACAATTTTGCGAGTTTGGTCGCTTGTCAGCAGAAGTGTCGTGGGATTAATGGTTAGTTGTGGGATGGTTTTATGGATTTTTTTCGCTGTTTCAGGACTAGAAAAACTAGGGAAAATCTATTGATAGCTGATATCATGTTGATAGATGAGAAACTGAAGTATATCAAAAAGCATATAATCTATGAACACCCAATTCATATGATATTTCTGGAACAGGGAATTAATGTACATAAATAAAAAGTTTTTCGAACTACACCTCATTGTTTGAACGCGAAATTGGAAACAAAACAAAAAAACTCTGAAACAATAACTTGAAAAAAAAAACGTTTTCTGTTTCAAACATTGTTTTTAATATGGACTTTTTCAGAATTGATAATCGTCGGCTTCTTAATCGAAATTAATAATTCAAATTTTCCTTGAATAATGAAATGTATGAGCAACTGTCAACTGAGAAATGAACTCGTTCAAACTACAATAGAAAGACTGAAACAGTGAAAAAAGTTTACCGTTTCAGTTTAAGACAGTTTTGAACGAAAGCGACACATTTTTTTTTCAACTAGAAATTTTAAATTGAAATTTTCGAAAAATACGAGAGTTTATTGAAGTTTTCCGAATGTTATGATAAAATTTTAAAAAAAAAGTTTTTTTTTTTAAATTTTGAATGATGAAATTCATAAACAACTGACTAGCATTTTTTAAAATCTGGACTTCCTTAGGCTGAAAATTATCGGCCTTTACATGATGAAAAAAAAACTAATAATTTATTTTTCTTGAGAGATGCAATTGATAACCAATTGTCAATTGAGAAAAAACTACAATAGAAAGACTGAAACAGTGAAAAAAGTTTACCGTTTCCGTTTTATATGGTTTTTTTTAGAAGGATCGCTTACAAAATTGCCGCGTGAAGAATATATTCAATGAAGTTTCAATCAAAATTGAAAATTTAATGAGAAATTTCTGAAACATTAACTTTTTGAAGTAACAGAAATTAACTCGTTCAAACTAATTACAAAGACTGAAACAGTGAAACAATTTACTGTTTCTTGAATTTTGTATACATTATTTGGAAAAAGGGTCCATAATAATCTTGATATGACTTTTTCGGCACGCTCAAATTGGGTAATGGTTTTGGAACTGTGAATAAATTATAATGAAAAGTTGTGACTAATGTCACAACTAGATAGATAATTAAAAGTTATGAGCAAACAATGAAACAGAAATTTTGAACTAATTGAAAACCGAGAAAAATTGAAATATTTCATTTGGATTCCATGATATTTAATTAAATCTGGGTTTTGAAAAACCTAATAGAAGCGCTTTTATTCACTTGAATATTTCAGTTTTGACACGATGAACACAATCATTAAATTTGAGTTTCAAAATCTTACAAAATCAAAATCATTGTCATTTTGCAAAAATTTCACTGTTTCATTAGTTTCGTACAACTTACTAGAAACATAACAACACGAAGAAATTCTCCGAGTTTTTCTTTTAAAAAATGAAAAGGTCAAATCGTGGCAAAATTTCGAGTACCTTAATTACTTCTCATATCAGTTGAACATGAGACAGTTAAATTTTCCAGGAAATTAAAATTTACCGTTTCAAATTATCTTGTTTGTGGAAGAGAAAGATGCAAATCTTCTTAATTCTAATTCCAAAATCATAGCCAAGTTTAATTTTTTCCAATGAATCAGTACTATTTAATTAATTGAGCTTTTTTGTCCAGAAATGAAATAATGAACGATGCTGAAAACGTAACTCATTTTAAAATTTACTGTTTCAGTTTTTTGTGTTATATCTGGTAGAAAAATCACAAGTGTTCCTGAGCCTCCAGCTATAACAACTTTTAGAAATTTGGAACATCTAAAACTGATTACAGTCGAAACAAGTCTGAAGAAAATTAAAACTCTGAAACGGGAAAGTTTTCCAAGAAGAAAAATTTTACTGTTTCAAACATTTTGTATAGCTTGACACAATGTTGTTATTGAGATGTCATCCTGATTATTCGTCACAAAAACTATTTATCATCTCTATCTATTGAAATACAAAGATATCAAAAAATTTAAAATTTCGAATTTCATAATTTTTCACGTTTCAAGAGCACAACTAGAAGTACAACTAAAAAATTCGAAGATTCTAAAAATTTGAACATATTCCGAAACAGGGAATCTTTGATTTTGAAGTATTCTCAATCATTTGACGAATGATAATAATTTTCGAACATTTAATTTATTTTATCACGGCATTTGTTTTCTTTTTCATAAATTTAACTTATTTTAACTTGAAAAGTTTGACAAACTAAATAAAAATCTCATCAACCAAAAAAAGCAGAAAAACCCAAAATATATCAATTTCTTGAAATAGTAATTTATAACATAATTTATTTTCTGTTTCACAGCTTTCAAAAGTTGAATATAGTTTTCTATATGTCAGTAACATCGTTGATACATATTGCCACTTCTGATTTTCTATTCCTTTCGCAAGAAGACATCAAAGACGAAATAGTGGTTAAAAATGAGAGAATCAGACACTCATAGACCAGAAATGTGTGTGATTCAAGGTAAAAAATATCCAAATTCTAAGTCGTTTATTGAAAATAATAATTGAGAAATATGAGAACCACATTGAATTTTAAATTAATATTTTTCAACATTGAAAATTAAAAATCACGGTTCCACCAAATATGAATATCGAGTAACTTACTTGGTTATTCGCAAAAAAATGTATCGCCAGCTTTGCTTCATTTCAACTATCAATATTAATAGTTTCCAATATACACAGGCAGTTGCTAACCGGTCGGAAACCAGAGAAAACGGGAAAACCGACCGATTCGCAACTGCCTGTGATAATCATCTATGAAAAAAAAGAAAAATATTAATGCAATGAAACATTTCCTGTTTCATAAGTTTCAGTTAATTCAGTACACTAGGCTCATATTGATTTTTATGGGCTTGTTTTGAGAGTGTCATTTGCAACAACTTTCATGAACATTTAAACTCAAAAATCACCTTTTTTCCTTGTCACATGTGATAGAGAAAAGTCTGCATTTTCAACTATAACATGACTTGGAATCAAAAGTTTCCTATTGACGTCAGAAAATTTTAGTTTCTCAAAATTTTAAAAATATTTTATGTTCCAGCAGTTCCGTGATTACGCTTCATTGTGAATTGAAGCTCAATCCAAAGAAGTAGAAAATCTGAAAAAGTGAAATTACAAAATATATTTCTAAGGTGCGAATAAACGAAAACTGCTTCAAAATTGTTTATTGAAATTGTAAAAGAAGTTTGAAACAGTAATTTTTGTAACTGTGAAAAATGTGATGTGACTAAGATTATTGCACAAAATTCAACCAAAAAGAAAAAATGCCAAATATTGCAAAATGACAGTTTTCCGACTTGTTCTGTTGTATTTTTCTAGGTTATTTTCTTCTGTAACTGGAGTCAGCAAAATGCTTCGATAAATATCACCACATTACACGTCTTTTTGCAATATTGTTGATGTTTCCAACCTTTGAAATGCATTAATTTGGGAACAATTCGAACTGTTTGAAAATGGGTCTTTGAAACTGTAGAAAATATTCGAAACATTTTCAAACCTCTAAATTTATCAAATCGTGTTCAGAATATTGAATTATAGAAAAAACCTTCTGAAAAGTATTTTTAAAAATTGAGCGTACCATTACTCTTTTATTTTACTTTAATATTTTTTTATTACTCGATTAATTTTTTTTAATGAATTTCGAACTATATGAAATCTCTGAAACAGTACTTTTTTTACGAAAGTGGAATGATGGGAAAAGCTCCATAAATATTTTTCGTAGTTTTCGGAATTTTTTAGGTTGTTTGTACCCTAACAACAATACAAACACGTTCGAACTATATTCAATTTTCGAAACAGTATTTTCCTTGAACATCAAAAGAAAAAATTCACTCATTTTTTTGCTCCTCAAAACCTAAAAAATTTACTTTTTCACAAGTTTTTTAATTTTCCAGAATGAGTTTACATTAGACACTGATTACAGTTGAACCAAAATGCCAAAACGGCCGGGCATTCCGCGATCGCAACGGCAACTTTCAACAATGCTCCGACAAACAAAACGGTCCAAAATGCCCCGTCAACTACGTTTGCTCATTCGATGGCACCACCTATGGCTGCTGCCCCACCAAAGCATATACCTGCTCTCTCAATCCGGATAAAGGTGTTCAGTGCGGTTCCGGACGGTCCTACAGGCATTTTCCCAGCTTTTTCCGTACCAACAACTTTTTATATTATTTAGATACTACTTCAACTCAAACAAACAATCCTGCGAATCATTCCAATACGAAGGTTGCGATGGAAACTCGAACAACTTCCTCACATCGGAAGATTGTCAACATTTCTGTGGTGTTGGTGGATGTCCAAATGGTGGAATGCCACTTCGTGACGAGACCACTAATCGGCCAATGCAATGTTCTGAATTGAAAGCATGTCCATCGAGTCATGAATGTTTGACGATACCGGCCAATGGAAATGTTGGGAATCGATGTTGCCCAACAAAACAACACATTTGTAGTCAACCACCTCAACAAGGAAATCATTGTTCGAAGATTTCGGTTTCGAGATATTATTTCAATATTGTGACAAGGGTAGGTATGAGGGGCAATGTGGGTAGATTAGAAAAGATGGGTAAGTTTTAAATCTGTTCATTGAGTTCATTATTGAAATCACGAAATTTAACATGTATTAATAAAACCTAGCTTGAGTTTGTCAATAATTTTTGTGCAATGATAAAACACATTGGTAGAAGTAGAAAATATTCAATTTATAATCAACTTTTGAAACAGTGAAATTTAAAAAAAAACTTCACTGTTACACAAAATTGAGAAAGTAATCTGTTGATTGATACGGGAGTGCGATTGTGATGATGAAAAGGTCCATTTCTAAATTTCTTCTAAATTCGTGAGATTAACAGATAACATACAAAAATGGGCCATCTTTCAAGTTCTAAATCCAATTTTCTCGAATACTAGGCTTTTCGGTAAAAATTTTTGAAAAAAAAACCATCTTTTATTTAAAATTCACATACTTTCACCAAATTTGTTGACGATCCAACTTCGATGAATCAACCAGAAAATTGAGTGGTTGATGATGGTGATGATGACTTGATGAAGTCAGATGATTGTGTGATCAAAGCATTGTTGATGCTGTCGATCGATGATTCCCTTCGGATTTTTCGAGTCCGTTGGGCGAATACTGTCCATGTGTAGATCGATTCGATTTGGAGCACATATTCGTAATAAAGTTGACCATGTGATGATGAGTCAACCTTCCCCCGACCAGCTGCGGTGCGAGGTACCTCGGACTGGAGTTGAATTGCTTCGGAACTCGTTCTCGTACGAGGGATCTTCTTGGATTCGTAATTCATGTCGCGGATGTCCATAGGATTTCGCTCTCCCGCCACGCGGGTCTTCTTCTTAACATCACCATCCAATTAGGTCGATGCACCATGAAGAGAATCCAATTTGACACCACGATAAACAATAGTTTATTACATTATAAAAGAATGACAAAAATAATACAACACAACGCTCTTTTATATTGAGCAATATCAATTGAAGTGGGCGTTTGCACAGTATCACAACAAAACTGTTATTGAATTCGGCCGGATATTGGTTTTCGTATAGTGATAAATCAAAAAGGTTGATAAATCATCAACAGCATTTGAAGCATTGATAGAAATAAAAATGTAACATCTATATGAAAGCTTTGAAACGGGAAAAATTTTAAAGCGGAAAAAAATCACTGTTTCACAAATTTCAGAAAATGATCCGTTGATTAATACGTAAGTGCAAGGTGGTGTTGAGTCGATGCATTTTCGATTTTTTTTTTGTTGAATTCGTGTGCATGACAGAAAACATACAAAAATAAGCCAACTATCAAAATACTTCTCCTGTTCTTGAAAATATTAGTCATTTGCAAACTCACCTACGTTTACCAAATTTTGACATTTATAATTTGATAGAAACGGAATATACACCTATATGAGTTTTTCGAAACAGGAAAATTAGCAAAGAGAAAAAAATCATCACTGTTTCACAAATTTGAGAAAATTATCCGTTGGTTGATACGGGTGGTAACGATGAGTTTTTTCATTTTCTGGTAAATTCATGAACGGGTAAAATACGGAAATTCAAATATCTTGAACATATTAGCCATTTGCAAAATCACATACCACGTCATGTCAGCATGCAATTGACGAGACTGAGAGAGACGCAGAGAAAAGTTCTTCGAGAGAAGTACAACAGTGAAAATTTCCATAGCCGACTGGTTAACGGGCGTGCCTTTGAATCGAACGACGGCATCGAGCTCTGGTTCGATTCCTCCACGCGCCAAAACTTTTTCATTATTTTTTCTTTTTTTTTAAAATTACAGTTTAATGTGTTTTCGAAACTCAAAAATGTATTCAAAATATTTGCGAAAGTGTAATTTTTAGTATCTTCCCATTTAGTAAAATGTAATTTGAAAAAAGAAAAATAATTAAAAAGTTTTGGCGCGTGGGGGAATCGAACCAGAGCTCGGCGCCGTCGTTCGATTCAAAGACGCGCCCGTTAACCAGTCGGCATTGGAAATTTTCACTATGTTGTACTTCTCTCGGAGAACTTTTCTCTGCGTCTCTCTCAGCCTAGCGAATTGCTGTTTTTCATTGCGCTGACATGACGTGTACTTTCCACAAATGTTGTTTGAACAATTGATAGTATCAGAAAAACATCTAGATGAACCTTTTCAAACAGGAAAAGTTTCCTAGTGAACAAATTTCACTGTTTCAAAAGCTTCATATGAAGCTTGGCGAAAAGAAAACAGTGAAATTTTCAAATGAGTTTTCTTCGAGGTTCAATTGAAATTGTAACGTTGAAGATTATTTAGTTCGTGTAGTTTCAGTTCTTACACGAGAGGTTCAATATGTCCCCATCATAACTATTGAAGAAATTGCATATGCTTTAATCGGATTTTAAATTTTTATGTTCACTTTTTTTAAAACTCAGATTTGTCAAGCTTACTTTTTCAACCAGGGGACAAAACGGCGATAATTGATATATAACAAGAAACTACCGCATTGTGATATTAGGTTGGTGCATAAGGTTTCGATCAGCTGATGCAATTTTTTAAACCTTTATGATAGCTTCAAAGAGAGGGTAGACAAACATCGAACATATTGACCACCACGGTCATTGATAATGATGGTCAATATGTCCAACTCCTATCCACTCTCTCTCTCTCCGAAACCACAACAAAATTAAGAATATGCATCCGCTGATCGAAACTTATGCACTAACCTAATAGATTACAGAATTATGAAATCAGAAAATCCAGCATATATAAACCATTTCTGAAACAGTAATAAACCATTTTTGGAACAGTAATTCTGGAATTCCGAAAAAAATCACTTTTTACGAATCTTTTTTAGGGGAAAAAAACAGATTTTTATCACCAGAATGCTTTCATAATTTATGGTGAATTGAGAACTCGTTAGTACACGTCATGTCAGCATGCAATTGACGAGATTGAGAGAGACGCAGAGAAAAGTTCTCCGAGAGAAGTACAACAGTGAAAATTTCCATGGCCGACTGGTTAACGGGCGCGTCTTTGAATCGAACGACGGCGCCGAGCTCTGGTTCGATTCCCCCACGCGCCAAAACTTTTTTATTATTATTTTCTTTTTTTTTCAAATTACAGTTTAATGTGTTTTCGAAACTCGAAAATGTATTCAAAATATTTGCGAGAGTGTATTTTTTAGTATCTGACAAGAGAACGTTGTAAAAAATGTAATTTGAAAAAAAATAAAAACGTTTTGGCACTATTTCACGATATGCACTAGCTATTAGCAAAACGAATACCCCACTATATAACATTTTTGAAACTGTGAAATCTCAAAATCAAATTTGTTTTTGTTAAATTCACGTATAATTTTCACTGTTTCACGGGTTTCATGTAGGAGGAAGAGAAACGTGGTTACACAGTGAAGTTTAGGGTTTCCGAAAAAATTCACTGTTTCGCTAATTCTATTTCCTGAGAGCTACTTTTCTGAGAGCTACTTCCTCTTCTCTATCAAAAAAGGTTCAACGAGTCGCCCTTTTGGAATTTTCTCGAATTTTTCACACTTATAGAACTCGATAAACTCGATTCTGAATGGTTTCCAAACTCTAAGAATTCATAACTCTCCTCACAAAAATCTCCGGTGAAAAACAACTACAGGGCGTGAATCAGGAGAGCAAACTACATAAGTGTGCAACATTTACGTAAAATTCCAAAAGGGTGACTAGTTGAACCTCCCTTGTAAAAGCCTCAAAAACAATTCTGTAGATGGAAAAATATTAAACGAAATCACTGAAGGAAAACGATAATTTAGATGTATATGTGCAGTTTTTGAAACAGTGAAATTGTTAAAATCCATACATCTTCACTGTTTCACGATTTTCATATAGGAGCAAGAGAAATTGAAGCTATTAATAGGTGTAGTGCGAGTCAAAGCATAGCTGATAACCATTCATTGATAGAACCAGAACATTTCACATCTATATTAAAATTTTGAAACAGTGAAACAGTGAAACTTTAAAAACCAAGTTTACAAACGTTCGTTTTTCCAGGAATGTGCCACATTCCAATACAATGGTTGCAATGGAAATCTCAATAACTTTGCCACCCAATCGGATTGCAATAACTTCTGCAGTTCCGCCGGTTGTGCGGTCGGCGAAGTTGCCTATAAGGATGTCAATACGAAGAAGGCGTATGATTGCAATAATGTGCTGATCAACAGTTGTCCAGCCAACTTCAATTGTCGATTCAATTCGTTGACTTCGGGATATGTTTGTTGTGGTTCGACGAGTATGGGTGAGTTCGCTGGTACTGGATAAAGAAAAAAAGGAAACGGCCTTTTCAAAACCATATTTTCTAAATGAAATATCTGAAACAGAAATTTTTCGTCAGATTATTTTCATTCTGTTGTTAATTTTGAAAAAAAAAGTTTTCTTGAAAATAAAACTAGGTCATAATTTGTGATATTACAAAAATACTTGAAGTGAATTTTTAAATAGGTGATTTGAGATCTAATATATGAGCCTATTTGCATATTTTCTAAACTATTCCGATGAAACAGGAAAATTCTGTTAATGAAGAAAGAAAGATGAATATTTACAACAAAAAAAATATATATATATAAATATAAATTAGGGTTCTCAAAGATTTTTATATGCTGAGCATCGTATCTAAAACACTTGCACTACTTATATTCATTGTTCGTGTGGCTCCGCGACATTTCGAAACCAGACGTTCAAAAACCGGGTTCAATTTTAAGAACATGTAATGAAATTTTCAACCAACAGGTTTTCGGGTATGGTGAACATTGTGGTGATGTTCATTTTTCACCAAAACAGAGCTGCACCCACGTTTTCACCACTTGGGTATAGCGTCTCGGTCAGTCAATATTGGAACTAAAAATGATGAAAACTTGTGTGCAGCTCTGTTTTGGTGCTAATTCAACAACATCATGATTTTCGCCCCTTTTTCGAAAGTTTTGTCAAAATCTGAGTCAGTCAATTTTGGACCTGAAATAGGTAAAAACTTGAGTACAGCTATGTTTTGGTGCAAAATGAACATCACCATGATGTTCGCCATACCCGAAAATCTATTGGTTGAAAATTTCAATACCTATTCTCAAACGTTGAGCCGTTCTTGTTGGCAATTTGAAAAAAAAAACATAAGTTGATTTGACTGTGTATCATGAAAAATGAGAAAATCATCCAATATCTCGTTCACACAGAATTGCGCGTCGAATGTGGTGTTTTTGTCAGCTACAGTAATCTCATTTTTTATTAACTTTCTTTCCCGGAAGAGAGCTTATTATTTCATTTCAAAGTTCAATGCCGATTTTGTTTTTCAATGAAGTCCTGAAAAATAAAAGAAAAGTGTTTCATTTGCATTGGAGCACACTTACTCACGTAGCCTAAAGATATTTTTCAAATTTTTTAGCCAGAAAACTGTTTTGCTCAATTTCCAGTTTCATATGCTAGATTTTCAATAAGAGAGCATTGTTCCATCACACTGAACCAACAGATTTTCTAAAAGATATGTCTGTGAAACAGGGAATTTTTAAGATTAAAATTTTTCGGTCAAAATATTTTTTTTTTTCAAAAACAACTATTCCAGACGTTTGCCCCAATGAGGAACGTGCATTCATCAACGCACTCGATGAGACTGTTCGCGAATGTGCCATCAACATCCCCGGCAGTTGTCCCGCCGATTTCTTGTGTCGATTCAACGCTCAACGTAATCGCTACTATTGTTGTGCTCCAACAACTGAGAGTAAGTTCTGGGTATTAGATTCAGAGAGTTATGTATATCTCAATGTATATCTTCAGACGTTTGCCCAGATGGTCGGGCACTATTTCGCGCAAAGAAAACTCTCCTGCCTAGCCGATGCACATTGAACACGCCCAACTCCTGCCCTGATGGATATACGTGTCAAAGCAGATCCAAGAATGTACTCCAAGGATTCTGCTGCTCGGCTAGAAGTAACTAACCAACTCTTTGCACCTAGCAAGAAAACTATATTTTCAGACATCTGCAAAGCTGGTTCTGAATTCTTGATGGATGAAAAATCAAAAATGCCGCGCATCTGCACACCGGGAGCATTTATCTCCTGCCCAATCGGATATCGATGTCACAAATCAATGCCTTCATCAATGAGCGGATTCTGTTGTAAAGGAGAAATCAACGCAATTTCAGAAGGCTGTCCACCTGGAGAATACGCATATGCTAGAAAGAACGAAATCGTTGCGTGTGATCCATTCAACCCGGAGAACAAAGGATGTCCATCGACTTTCAGGTGAGAAAATGAGTTTGGAAATAAAAATAAAATTTGTAATTTTATTTATAGTTGTCAATTCGCTGTCGCTTTCCAACGTTATCAATGTTGTGGTAAGGATCCGATTGAAGAAGATGAGATTGAACAAGAAGGTGGGTGATGGGGGTTGAAGTTGTTGTTTGAGATAAAGTGATTACTGGAGAAATTTGATTTTAATAAATTTTTACTGTTTTGGAAAATTCATATAATATACATTATTTCTATAACAATTGTTCGGGTCGTTCTGATAGCAGTAGCAAAACAAGATTAGTTTTGAATAATGGTTGGGTTCAAAAAACAAAAAAAACTTTAAATAAAATTCTGATAACAAAAATGCTAAATAGGATAGGTTCTCAAAACAGTTTGTCGCAAACTTGCGACACATTTTTTCTGGCGCAAGGGTGTCGCAAGCCGTGCAGTAGTTTTGCTGCTAGATGTCGCAAAGCTTGCGACTATTGGCGCAAGAAAACCGCAAGCCTTGCGACAGCCGAATGTCGCAAGTTTGCAACAAATTGCCGCAAGTTTGTGACAAACTGTCGCAAGCTTGCCGATTTTTCCCCGAGTATTCACATGTATTTTCTCACAATGGATTTGTTTTGAGAAAATGTGAGGTTTTTCGGCGAGACATATATCATTTTGTAGATCTTGAAACGCTGAAAACGAACCTCTTATCAATTTTTGCCAAACACAATCCTCAATACGCAATTTTCAGCTTTGAAATTTACATTGAAAATACAAAAAATGCTTTAAAAACCATCAAAAACTAACAAAAATGGGATGGTATACTACACTCTAGGGTAACTTTTTGCCCTGAAAATATCTAGACAGTTTGTTTTGCATAAAAATGAAAAATTACAGCATTTTCAGCAAATTTGCATTTTTTTTTCTTTAATGACAAAAAGAAATAAAAAAATGACAGACAAAAATAATAATAAAACACATTATAACGTGGGCTTTTCATTCCGTTTTTCTGTTTGTTTTCTGCAAAGAATTCCCATGTTCTGAAATTTTCAGCCTATTTTGAGGTTTTTGAAAGAAATAAATATTCCAGTGTTCATTTTCATACTTGATTACCCTATAGTTAGGCCCCAGCCATAAAAATCGCTTTTAAACTCAAGATCTATAAAATTATATATGTCTCGTCGAAAAAGTCCATATTTTCCTCAAAACATTCCCTTGTAAATCAAAATACTATGAAACCATCAGGAAAACAACTTGGAACGAGTTTTTTATATATATTCTGAAACAGTAAAAACTATGTAGACAAAAATGAACGAAGGATTTTTTAAATTTTGTTTCTGATTTAAAACCACTAATAATCACTAGGCGAAGGAATAGGCGAAAATTTGTAAAAATTTTGAAACAGTAAATTTATTTGCATGGACATGATTTTTTGCTGCATTTTTTGACCTCTAGATCCCCCAAAAAATAGGACATACCCTCTCATGGTCAAAATACATAGATCCCCCAAATTTTGCCTCAAGAGTGTCTACACTTTTTCAAGTAGTAGTATCAATTCCCCCCGCATCGCTTTTTGTGTATATTGACATTGTACTTTTGTGTCGCGCAGGGTGTAAGCTTTTCGGGATGGATGGTAGTGACTGGTCAGTTTTTGTTTGACTAACGCGGACGCACACACCACAAGGAAGAGAAGAGAGCACGACAAACAATTGGGTTTATCACAGTGTTGTTTTTTTTTTTTAAATTTCTAATCTCACTCGTGTACTTTATTTTATTTACATACTTACATATAAAAAATGATGGTCATGATGATGAGAAGAAGGAGGAGGAGGATGACTAACAATAGGATTCGATCGTGTTGTTTTGAAACAAAGAAAATTTAAAATTGTTAATTATAGAAAAAATCAAACATCAGAAAACAAGAGTTCAAACCTTGAACATACATATTAGCCAGAATTACATCGCTGCCATCGGGTTTAGTTTTTGAAGAGAAAAAATTTCAAAAAACCAGCATTTTTTAATATGATTCTTCGACCCGTAGAACTTGATATCAAAATCAGCCAAAAATTCCATATCAATCGAACGCGTGTTACCGATAATTTTTTCCATGGTTGAGAATTTTAGTTTTTAAACACACTAAACAAAAAATTTCACTCTCTGTAAAAAACTACTAAAAACCTCATTGCACACTTTACGAGATACCGTACTCCCTCGTTTGGCGGAATTTAATCAATTCAAATTTTTGCAAAAAATTAAGTGTAAAAAGAGGTTTTTTGGAGTACCTAAAGTTACTCTCAATGTCATATACATGTTATTTTACTGTGTATGTAAAACCATGCAGTAAATTTGCCACAACACAAGACACTTTTTTGAAACAGTACATTTCTGTACAGAGCACAACTCCATGGAAACAAACATCCACCGTGTTGTTTACTATCTAAAGTTTCCGAAACAGTCAATTTTTCTATTATGGGGTGATGCAGGAACCTCAAAAAACGTACGTTTAATTTAGAAAAATGACATTTCCTATATAAAAAAAAATTAAACGTGATTTTCCTGCATTGGAAATTTTATGTATTTAAATTTAAAAAACGCACATTTTTTTAGCATCTGCATCACCCCATTAATTTTCAGTAAAATCTGGTACATCATATCAAAAAATATATCTTCTGGCAGTTTGAGTTCAGAATAATTGGAATAAAAAACTGCAAGAAACAAATTGTCCAAATTCTTCAGAAGCCATCATATAACAATTCTGAAAGTGCTCATTTTCTCTCTGTTTCAGCTCGCTTCGAATTTATGAATTTACAAATTGCTCATCCTGAAACAGTGAAAAACTTCATGTTCTAGACGTTTTCAATAGATTCCTCCGTAAAAACCTATAAAAGTTCCCTAATTTCACTATATGAAGCTCTTGAAACAGTAAAATGTTCACGCTTTCAGAACATACACAAAATGAATTGATTTTTTAAAGGTTTCTAATTTTCATCAATTCATTCCTCAACACTGCCATAATCGTTGAAAAAATGTTAATACGAAGTACTTCAGGTTCTCTGAGTGAGAGTAATATTACATATAAAAATATTATTTTGTTACTCCATGACCTAGAATTGTTCCCGACGAAAATTGCCAGTTTTTTTTTCGAGAAATGTACTGTTTCAAAAAAGTGTCTTAGTTTATAACACTAATCGGCACAATTAGACTTCCTCAATTGAACAAATGAAGTAGTGTTTTTTTGTCTTTCAGTCGAGTATTCAGTATTTTGGATGTATAGAGTTTTGCGAATGGGTTGAATGCGTAGAAAGTTAGTTACATGTTCAATTTACTCTAATGATTTAGAGTCTAAGCAATAACCTATAAAAATGCCCTAGGTTTACTATAAGAAGCTTTAAAGATTTCCGATTTTTAATTTTAACCAATTTATACATTAAAGATTCCTTATGAGTTGAGCATGGTATAAAAAATTAATTCGAATTTCGGATCCCACACCGTTCCAACAGACTTTGTGCATTTAAGAGTCGTCTTTGATTTTCTGTTGACAACTGTTGAATTATTGTTTTTTTTTAAACTTTGTTCGGTAAAAAGCGAAGACAGTTTTTTATGACTCTGATGTTATGCAAAGAATATTTACACTTTCCTAGACAATATCCGTTTTCAATGAATGCTTAAAAGTCCTACAAAGAAAAAGAAAAATATCTCTGTGTGTATTGGAGCGCATTTGCCCGCGTCGCCTAGAATTCAAAATTTTAGGACAGATTTTCTTTTTGCTCAGCTCATAAGGAATCTTTAAAAAAATATTTTCATTCGAAGTACCACAGGTTCTCTGAGTTACTGTATGCAAGTGAGATACATTTTGAGCAGAATTATGTCAAATCACCTTTTTTCATCATGACCTACAATTGTTCTCCGACAAAAATTGTCCGTTGTTTCCGAGAAAACTGTATTCACTTCTTCATATATTCTTTATTACTTCATATATTCGTTGTTATGTATAATCTGCTTTGATTAACTATCCAATCAAGTCGCAATAGTAACCTTAGATTTATTTTCATATGAAAACCTACTGAAACAGATAATTCTTACTGTTTGAAAACATTTTGATAGCCTACTCTGGATAAACGCAGCAATCGGCGGTTCTCTTTTAAAAAATAGTCACCAGAAAAAAGTTTACTGTTTCATATGTTTCATTTGAAAAAAATATTATGATCTTGGGTCAATGATTCTTCCTCTTACGTTTTTCCTCTAATGTACTTCGTTCCGATTATGATTCTTCCCAGTTATGATTCTTCCTTTAGATTTCTCTTAATTTTTTTCGTTTGGATATCAATTTTCACCAGATTTCTTTGGATTTTAGTTGAGACTCTAAGTTTTAAGGTTAGTTTGGGACAATTAATTATTATGATGCCAGTGGTAAGAAGGTATCTGCTGAAAGAAGTAAAGTTAGAAAAAGGGTCAAAATAATATTTGCTCACTTCGCTGAGAGAATCCTAGGTGAAATATGGGAAACTTTTGGTAAATTCTCAGATTTGTATAGTGTACTGAAAGGATGTTGTATTTTCAGAATTTTTTTCCAGAATAATTTTGAGTTAAAAACATTGCTATTTTTCAAGCTTAGGCTTAGTTTTCATGGATCGGTGGCATATTTGTATGAATTTCGATTAATAACTTTACATGGCTCTAATGTGGGCTACGACAGTAAGAATCAACATCAACATTTGAGAAACTGAAAATATTTATTGAACAGCATTCATGAGAATCTATTACACGATTTCAATTACTTTATGGAGTACACAATGCTTTACAAAATACGGCATTTTTTAGCAGAGTCAGAAAACCTATTTTCTTCATCAAAATTGTCACAGAATATGCACCTTAAAATTTGAAGTCTCAACTAAAATCCAAAAAAAAATCTTGTGAAAATTGATATCCAAACGAAAAACATTAAGAAAATCCAGAGGAAGAATCATAACTGGGAAGAATCATAATCGGAACGAAGTACATTAGAGGAAAAACATAAGAGGAAGAATCATTGACCTGATCTTGTGAGGTTGGTCGAAATTTGGTCAATGATTCTTCCTCTAATGTTTTTCCTCTAATGTACTTCGTTCCGATTATGATTCTTCCCAGTTATGATTCTTCCTCTAGATTTCTCTTAATGTTTTTCGTTTGGATATCTCATCAGATGTTTTTTTTCGGATTTTAGTTGAGGCTTCAAATTTTAAGGTGAATATTCTGTGACAATTTTGATGAAGCAAATCGGTTTTCTGACTCGGCTAAGAGGTGCCATATTTTGTAAAACATGATGTATTCCATAAAGTAATTGAAATTGTGTAATAGATTCTCATAAATGCTAATCAAAAAATATTTTCTGCTTTTCGAATGTTGATGCTGATTTTTCCTGTCGTAGCCTACATTAGAGCCATGTAAAGTTATTAATCGAAATTCATACAAATATTCCAACGATTCATGAAAACTAAGCCTAAGCTTGAAAAATAGCATTGTTTTTAACTCAAAATTATTCTGAAAAAATTCTGAAAATACAACATTTACAGTACACTATACAAATCTAAGAAGTTACCAAAAGATTCCCATTTTTCACCTTTTCTCAGCGAAGTGAGAAAATATTAATCTGACCCTTTTTCTAACTTTTGACTTCTTTCAGCAGATACCTTCTTACCACTGGCTTTATAAGAATTAATTTTCACAAACTTACCTTGAAACTTAGAGTCTCAACTAAAATCCGAAAAAAAATCTGGTGAAAATTGATATCCAAACGAAACATTAAGATAAATCTAGAGGAAGAATCATAACTGGGAAGAATCATAATCGGAACGAAGTACATTAGAGGAAAAACACTAGAGGAAGAATCATTGACCCGAAATTTTCATCAAGTTCATCTCAAAGCAGTAATTTTCAATGGAGCGAGCATTTTTTTTTTTCAATTTTCAGCCTGGACAATTCCATTTTTAAAGAGAATCGAAGATCACATTTAATTCTCGATTTTGCAGAACTCGGTTGCCCTCACTCACAAGTCGCTTTGGTCCAAGAAAATCATCCCGTTGTGTGCACCGCATCAGGCGCTTCCTGTCCAACCGGATACTTCTGTCAATTCTCCGATCGCAATAAACAATTCCAATGTTGTGGTCACAAGGCAGGCTGTCCCGGTGACTCGGTAGCATATCTCGATTTAATCGGGGAAGCTCAAGAGTGCTCGACGAAGCTCGGCAACTGTCCAACTGGTTACGCGTGTCAAACATCGAAATCCGTTAGCAAATCGATTTGTTGTACTATTATGATGAAGAGTGGGCGAGATCGACCGATGTTGACGTCATCGACTACGATTTCTGGTGATAATACTACCACATCAGTTTCCTCGACGACAACAACAGGAATTACGACAATGTTGCCTATCATTGAAGAGGAGTCAACGACGAACAGACCTTCCACAAAAATCATCATCGATAAAATGACAAGTGGCAAATCATTATGCCCACCAGATACCGTACTCATCAATGGAGAATGCAAGTGAGTAGAATGGAGTATGGTGTAAATTCAGATCCCCAGATCAGATCAGATGGTGTAGATCCACAAAAATGGCGCTTTGCGTCGCGGTTCCCTTCTGAAACCGTTGATTGGCTGTGTGCCAAGTTGCGGCTCGCCCGCGGTTTTGTCTGCGTCTCTCAAATTGAATTGATTTTTTTTTCGTGGGGTGAAAAGTTTTTTGAAAAATTTATTCATAAAATTTTACACTTTTTTTGAAACAGTAAAAAATCTCTACACAATTATTAGAAAATGTGTTCAGCTAAAATATCAATATTATATATGTGCTTTGTTTTTATCTCATTTTTGAAACGATTTTGAGAATGCTAAGGAGTAGAATTTGGGTAAATAGTACATGAGGACTTTGAAGATTCATTTCTAGAATTATACAATATTCTGAAACAGTGAAAAATCTCTGAGCAGATTTAGGAAACGGGTTTAGACAGTTGAGAATCACAATCATATATGTTTCTTGTTTTCATCCAATTTTTGAAACGTACAATTAATGGTTAAAATAGTACGCGAATTCTTCTAAATTTTACTGTTCCAAAACTGTTACACTTTGCTGATTTTTTCCGAATTGATTTGCTATTCCTTTTTTTCGGTATTTTTTTCAGTATGCGTTCATACATAGATCTTCAAAAACAGTTACTTGTTTCAAAAAAAGTTCTATCACCTAGTGAATTCACGTTTTCCTATTTTCAATTTTACAAAAAAAAAAATAGACTCGTGCCAACTTTCAGAGCAGTAAATGTTTTGAAACAGTGAAGCTCTTCTCGTATTTTTAAGAATTATAAACAATTCTGAAATTGTGTAAAATCCTGCCCGAATATTGAAATAATGACAAAAAAATTATTTGCACAAATGAACATGGTGATATTTCTTTCAAGTTTCTATTTCACTTTTGAAACGTATGTTTCTATGCATTCAATAATCCCAAAATTTCACTGTTTCAGAACTATCATAATGGAATTTATTAGCAGTTTTCGGTGATGTGCCTTCTCTTTTCACGTCATGTCAGCATGCAATTGACGAGATTGAGAGAGACGCAGAGAAAAGTTCTCCGAGAGAAGTACAACAGTGAAAATTTCCATGGTCGACTGGTTAACGGGCGTGCCTTTGAATCGAACGACGGCGCCGAGCTCTGGTTCGATTCCCCCACGCGCCAAAACTTTTTCATTATTTTTTCTTTTTTTTTCAAATTACAGTTTAATGTGTTTTCGAAACTCAAAAATGTATTCAAAATATTTGCGAGAGTGTATTTTTTAGTATATGACAAGAGAACTTTGTAAAAAAAAAATGTAATTTGAAAAAAAAGAAAAATAATTGAAAAGTTTTGGCGCGTGGGGGAATCGAACCAGAGCTCGGCGCCGTCGTTCGATTCAAAGACACGCCCGTTAACCAGTCGGCCATGGAAATTTTCACTATGTTGTACTTCTCTCGGAGAACTTTTCTCTGCGTCTCTCTCAACCTCGCAAATTGGCCATGGAAATTTTCACTATGTTGTATTTCTCTCGGAGAACTTTTCTCTGCGTCTCTCTCAACCTCGCAAATTGGCCATGGAAATTTTCACTATGTTGTACTTCTCTCGGAGAACTTTTCTCTGCGTCTCTCTCAACCTCGCAAATTGGTGTTTTTCATTGCGCTGACATGACGTGGAACGACAACAATTCACTACAGAACATTTATACTTTCGAACCACATGAAAACTGTTCGATGACATCCTTCAAAAATGTTGAAAATGTGAAAAATTTTACTATTTCAACTCTTTCATATTTCACGTTATCTGATTTCATCCCAAGTGATCAATATGCAAAAAAATAGAACTCTTTCTTAACCACTGTTTCAAAATTTCTTGAAAATGCATATGATGACTACAACTTGAATCGTGTTTTCAGGAGAAAATTTATACAAGATTGACTGGATTGATACATACTGCACAAATTTTTCTAATAAATCTACTGAGAAGTATGGAATATTTTTTCGATAAATCGCTGTTTCTCGATTTCCACATAAAATTCCTGAAATGATGAGTCGCATTGTACAGCTGGTTTTCATGTTGAGCATAATTCAAACATAAAAAACCGGGACCATTAATAATATGAAACAACTATTGAAATATAACATCCAAAAACAATGTAATTTCCTTGAAATATTCTTCCAATTATTTTAACTGCGCTTTTCATACACAGAACCTGCGATGAATGTGCAATTTTAACGGTTTTGTGGTAAACAAGTTCACAGTTTGTTAGGAAAAAAAAAGAATTATCAAGAAAACAGACTAGCGGACTAGGATTATCTGAAAGTTGTTTCAACTTGTTTATCTCATACTTCAAACCGTAAAAACTATGTGAAATGATCAAAATTTTGCCGCCCAAATGAATAAAATACAACACCCCAATCTTGATAAAAGTATTAAATTTTTTGGGTTACTTTTAATACAGTAATACTTGATGGAGAACTATTGACATTAATTCGATTTTTCAGTTTTATTTTATCATTACTAGCGTTTTCTGAAAAAAAAAGAATATTCCAATTTTTAACTGTTTCCGAGTTTACAGATATTGAATAAGATATTGTTTTATCACTGATCAATTAGTTTTTGCTCAAGCCCAAAATCAGAAAAACAACAAAAGGATTACTTTCCAATCTTAAAGGAAATCAATCCCTTTAAATGACCCCCTATTTTTCTTTCATCAAACTAAAGTTCATTACCTGAATACCCAATCTTCCAATTTTCAAAAAATGAAAATTTCATTTTCGACAAAAAATTTCAGAATAAAAAGAAGAAATATTATTTTTAAATTCGGAATTTAATTATTTTTTGCCGCGTTTAGTTCCGTTTTGTCGTAATTGTGCGTCAAAGTGTTTGCAGTGTCAACACGCGGCATATTATTTCACGTGAAAGTATTTTTATTAATTTTTGGGAAAATTTATTTTTTCGCTTTTTTCTTTTTGAAGACTAAAATTTAAAGAGAAAGACTTCCTTTAATAGAACTTTTACCACACTTTTGAAACCGGAAAAATATTTTCCAATAACGAATATTTTTTTCTCAAGGTTCAGTAGTACTTCATAAAATTTTTCAGGTTAAAATGATTTAAAAAAAATTTACAACACAGTAAGAAAAAGTATTGAAGTTTACACAGAAATACAGAAAACAAGTAAAACATTTCGATTAATGGTTGCTAAAAGCGAACATAAAACAAAAATATTACAAATTTCAAGCTGATTTCCATTCTCTTGAAATTCCCTACAACGAAAAAAGAAAATAAATTTTTCTGTACATTAGAGCACATTTGCTAGGGTGGCTCAGAAATTTTAAAATTCAAATTTCCAAGTTGTTTTTTCTCACCAGGGATGTTGAAACCTCGCAATGATAACATTTATCAAAGCTCACCATGAAACAATTTTGAAACAGTAAGATATAATATTTTTACTGTTTCAATAAAACTCTTTATATTTAAAAAAAAAATAATATAGTGAGTTGAACATCAAACTTATAGATTTTTCAACTTGCTGAGTTCATATATTTTCGTTTCTTAAATAGTCAAGTAAAAAACTATGTTGTTCTTCCACTAATCGAGCTGAACTTATTGGTTTTTAACTAGTTAAAGGAGGGGTAAAGGCAATGGACAAATTGATCTTAAATGAAAGAGCTCCATATAGTACTGAAACACTATGGATTTTTCACCGTAAAGCCCAGAAAAAATTTCCAAATTTCATGACCACGCAATACGTGTTAAAAAATGTGGAAACAAAATTTTCTCAAAAACTAAACTTTCCGAACAAAAATCCCATATGTTTCAGGGATGTACAGGAGGTACTCTTTCATATAAGATCAACTTGTTCATTGCGTTAACCCCCCCCCCTTTAAAAATATCTGTTCTCAAGTAGTAAATTTTTGGAGAACACAGTATAAACCTTGAAACAGTAAAAAAAAACACTGTTTCAGAAATTTTACATAGAATTGATAACTATATCTAGTTCACTGAATCACTGGTTTATTGTGTTTGATGCGATTTTGTTGTTAAAAGTGTTGAATTTTACAAATTTTTTTTCACAAAATACGAAAAGATCTATCACTGAACTTCGTATGATTCCTTTTTTGAAACAGGAATATTTTTCACCATGTCAAAAAAATCTTTATTTGGATAACCCTGCGCATTTTTTTGGAGTTCTAAAAATGGGTGAAATTTAGGGAGTAATCATTTGTACAGTAGACTACTAGTGTTATCATAATTTCTTGGAACAGAAAAATCTTTATTTTTCCAGAATCCGCGGAGCCGTCGGCTCTGTCTGCCTGCTCTCCTCCCAATGCACATCCGGTGCCGAATGTGTTGGACAACTATGCACATGCTCGAAAAAATTCAAAGAAGCCGATGGTCGATGTATCCAAGTGATCGATGAGGAGCTGGTAATCGATGTTGTGGCTGAGAAAAAGATGACAACATGTCGAGAAGATCAGATCAGAAAAAATGAAACATGTTATGATAAGACAATGACAATTGGTGGGGAATGTGAAGTCGATGAACAATGTCAAAATGGAACGATTTGTATGGAGAATACGTGCAAGTGTGCGCAAGGAAGTGCTCCGTTCAAGGATCGGTGTTTAAGTAAGTTTAGTGGTTTGGAATTCACCTATTTATTAGAAAGTTTACTGTTTCAGATTATCTTTTTTTGAAAAACATTTCCTTATAACCAGTTTGAGAATGAAAATCGCCGTTATAGTCTAATCATAATTCCAGACAACGTCAATATATGTGACGCTCCTCGTCAACCAGTCATATCTCCCACCAACTATACCCTCATCCAGTGTGCCAAACAGAAATGTCCGAAACCATCAGCTTGTGTATATTCGAAAATGATTGCAGCATATGTTTGTTGCTCTGTTGCACCAACAGTTTTATCGTCGAAACCGATGGCTGGAAGGTATGTTGGATAGTGAGATTGGGATAAGTTCCAACTCTCTCTCTCTGAACTATACTAAATTCCTGAAACAGTAAATCTCCAAAAAAGTTATTAGTTCACTGTTTCACAAGTGTTCAATAATATCCGAAGGATAATTTCAACCGGTTTTGTTTGTCTTCTTATTATGGGTTGATGCAGATGCTAAAAAAATGCGCGTTTTTAAAAAAATAAAATACATTGCAGGAACCTCAAAAAAACGTATGTTCAATTCAAAAAAGGACATTTTCTGTAACTCGTTTGCCAGCATACTGAGTTCAATTGATTTTAGCCAGCAGTTATTTAGGACACTCCAGAAATAGTGAATGCTCAAGACCAAAATAATATTCAAAAAGTCGTTAGAAATCAATTTAGAAGAAGCTTTTCAACGTCTCGCAGTGTAGCCGAATCTTCTTATCCAATTAAACAAAACTTTTGAAACAGGAAGTTGTTCAAGTTTTTAAAATCACTGTTTCACAACTTTGTTATACATATAATTTTAATACAACAGTTGATTTCATGAACGAAACAATTGGCGTTGTAAGCACAAATATCTGCATTTTCAGAAAAATCAGAAAAAAATCAAGAAATTCCCCTAAAATAATATTTTCTTGTTCTACTACTGCTTCTGAACTTCACTGTTTCAGACTTTTTATATCACAATCAGTAACTTATCGATGTGATTTTGATTTTTTTTTCGTTTCAAAGTTTGAAGCATAAAAACCTACTCTTCATAAGGTTGCTCAACATCGAAACTACATTCTATACATTTTTGGGTCGGCTGTTCAATAACAATTCTAAAAGCTAGCCAATAATATATGCGAATTATCAATTTTAAAAACGTTTAAGACGTTATAACATTTTTGAAAAAGTAATTTTCTGAAATTTACTAAAACCAAATTAAAATCATAATTGTTACCGACTTGTTCTGAGTCTGAAACATTGTTTCTACAAGGAACATTTTCAATATTCACTTTGTCGCAAACTTGCGACATTCGGCTGTCGCAAGGCTTGCGGTGTTCTTGCGCCAATAGTCGCAAGCTTTGCGACATCTAGCAGCAAAACTACTGCACGGCTTGCGACACCCTTGCGCCAGAAAAAATGTGTCGCAAGTTTGCGACAAACTGCCGCAAGCTTGCGACAAGGGAAGAGCCATGCGACACGCTTGCCGTTTTTTCCCCGAGTACTAGTTAACAATATTCATCAGCTAAGCTATATAAAGGTAGTTTTCCTGATTAAAAATATTGCTATTTCAGAACTTTTATTAATCAGAAGAACATTTTCAAATTTCAATGATTATTATGTAATTATTGATTTCTAAAACATCAAAAAGCCTGAAACTAATACAACAGTGAACTTTCCGTTTCAAAAAATTTTTATACATAGTTTAGAAAAGGTCACGATTTTCGTTGCTTGGATTTTTCCCACGTCTTATCATTTCAAAATGTTCATAAAATTCGATAATTTGGTACCTTTATAGCACAAACATTTTTGAAACTGATAAATGTTTTTTTAACCGAGAGATACGAATATTTGAAATACGACAACGTTGAAAATATTCATTTTCGCATCATTCTTGAAGACTCCAACAGATCTAATTCATTCTTCGAACTAACTAGAACTCTTGAAACAGTTGGGTGTTTTTTTTTTCTTTCTGTAAGAATGTCTTATTATCAAAATAGAGTAAGCAGAAAATAGTATTTTACCAACCATTATTAGTTCATCTGAAACGTAATGAATCCCAGATTTCGAAGTGTATATAAATAAAATATTTCAGCTTTTTGAATCTTTTTCACTCATTTCCAAGTTTTATCATTTGCGCACAGATTCCAACAACTCTGTCTCCTGAACCTTGAAAAACTTTCGAAACAGTGAAAATTGTTTGATAAAAGGTGGAACAAAAGGAGTTGGCAGGTTGGTCTTGAATAAAAGAGAACATATATGTATTTAGAACAGAGCTGTTGAAATGGAATGTACCCCAGATGGGCTTCCCAGTTTAAATGGGAAAAATGAGTGAAATTGTTCACGTGGGAAAATCCCAGATAAACATTACCATCCCATGGGAGCCCAGGTGGGCTTTTTTTTTCTTTCATTTCTTGAAAAAAATGCGACTTTTTTATGAAATGAACAAAAAACGACAAATCCGTCAGAAAAAAAAATACAAAACGTGAACTTTTTCTACATTTTTGGAATTATATTTCCCACCTGGGAAAGCCCAGCCCACCCCAGTTTGTCTGGTCATTTCTTGAAGTGGGATGGGATGGAATGGGCATTTCTATCTGGGCTATCTGGAGCCCACATTTTGCCCATTTCAACAGCTCTGATTTAGAAAACGAAATTGAATGAGCCATTCATGACGCACCAGCATTCTACATGTGAACCAACACTTATAACTAGTTCACCTGAAACAGTAATTTGTTCCAGATATTCGAATATGATATGTTTTAAATTTTTTAGAGAGAGAGAGAAAGATAACCATCGAAAAATCTAAATTAGGGTTTCTTTTTTTAGAAACTTTCTCACTAAGTCCACTGCAACCTCTATACCAAAATGAGTTCAAATTTGAAAAACTTTCGAAACAGTAAAAACTTTTGAATTTGTGTGACAGGGTTCATGTTTCAAATGGGATTACAGTTCAAAATTTGATTTAAGAAGGCGTCAACAATTCTTTGAAAGAAAAAAAAGTTTTTTCGAACTGCTTTTTAAACAGTGGTTTTCTGACGAGTTTTTCAGCATTTTCTTTTTTCACAAAAAAATCCCTGTTTCGAAGCTGTTATGTATTTCAGAATAGCGCGTCCAAACTAATTTTAATGCCAATTCCATTTAAACAGGAAATTGAACTGATCATAAAACAATTTCTGAACTATCAAATCAAGTAAAAAACAAAAAAAAACTCGGACATATTTACTGTAATTCGAGGTGTGACCTTGCATTATATATAGATAATGTATAATGTGTACATAAATGTCATGAAACAGTAATATTCTTCATCATAGAAAAAGTGACCCTTAAATTTTTTTCATGAAAATCAACGTCTTCATTTTATGAAGGCTTGACTTAAAGATTCCGTATGAGCTGAGAAAAAAGAAAATCTGGCCTAAAATTTTGAATTCTAGGCTATGCGGGCGAATGCGCTCCAATAAACACAGAAATATGTTTAAATGTTTTTGTAGGACTTTTTGAGCATCCATTGAAAACGGATATTGTCTAGGAAAGTGTAAATATACTTTGCACAACATCAGAGTCATAAAAAACTGTCTTTGCTTTTTACCGAACAAAGTTCAATAAAAACAAAAACGCTACGGTTGTCAACAAAACATCACAAACGACGCACAAATGCACAAAGTCTGTGGGAACGGTGTGGGGTCCGAAATTCGAATAATATTTTTCTTTTTTCTGCAGCGAGTTCAAAACAATTTTCGGTATTGTTCATTATGTGAACTAGAACAATGATCATCAAGGATCAATAATGGCACTTGCACTTGCAGTTCCATGCTCAACTCATAAGGAATCTTCAAAAACCACAGCCGAGAATCCCGGGATATAATCATTTCGAATTTAAAAATGTTGATTATCGGTTTCGATTGTCCATATTTTCTACAAACTCAGAAACAGTAAATTATTTCAATACAAAATACTGTTTCTGAGAGTCGAGTCTAAAAAAACCATTCCCAAACTATGTGTTCTTCCAGGCCAGTAATATCTCGACCTGCTCAGCCACCTCCAGTCATATCAGGTCGACCAGTCATTATCAAAGGAGGTCGCCCAGTTCCGTCAACTTCCACGTCCAACTCCAAATACATTTGTCCCGATGGTCGACAACCGATGCTCTTCCCACAAAATAACATGCCATTGGTCTGTAATCCAGTGAAAGGATGTCCTCAAGGATACACATGTCTTAATAAGATGTGTTGTCCGAATGGAAGAGTTAAACGATCAGAGATGTGTCCGAGAGGATATTTGATGGTGGAAAGGGATGGTGGAACACAGTGTGGTCAGTTTTTTTTTCAAACATAATTTGTAGGAAGCCAATAAAGTCAGCGGATTGTTCAGAATTTTGTTTTCAGCATGATATCGGATTTTTGAAACAGAATTTTTCTCACCTTTTCATCGATTTTGTCGCCAAACTTTGGGATTATTAGTTTAATTTTTGTTTCATAAAATAGAAATTTAGAAACAGTTTTTTTTCTCACTATTTCAAGTGTTTTTAATACTTTTGTAGTTTTACCGGAAACCTAATAACACATGTTAAAAATCGACTGAAAATCTACAACTTCCCACAATTGTTCACATACGATTATGAAAATGATAATTTTTATGGACAAATCACTGTTTCGAAGCCTTTTGTTATTCCAAGAAATAATACTTGACAATACCTCTTTTCAATCACTTGTTTATACTTCAAAAAATTAAATTTAGATTGAAACTTTGAGATTGAAAAAAAACAATAATTTTAAACAACCTGTACTCACTTTCATAATTAAAATTTAAAGTTTAGTGTATAAATTATAGAGAACTGTGAAGCATAATGGGCTGAATATTTGTCTGTTACGATAAAGAGTAGCTCACGTCATGTCAGCATGCAATTGACGAGATTGAGAGAGACGCAGAGAACAGTTCTCCGAGAGAAGTACAACAGTGAAAATTTCCATGGCCGACTGGTTAATGGGCGTGTCTTTGAATCGAACGACGACGCCGAGCTCTGGTTCGATTCCCCCACGCGCCAAAACTTTTTCATAATTTTTTCTTTTTTTTTCAAATTACAGTTTAATGTGTTTTCGAAACTCAAAAATGTATTCAAAATATTTGCGAGAGTGTATTTTTTAGTATCTGACAAGAGAACGTTGTGAAAAAATGTAAATTGAAAAAAAAAGAAAAATAATAAAAAAGTTTTGACGCGTGGGGGAATCGAACCGGAGCTCGGCGCCGTCGTTCGATTCAAAGACACGCCCGTTAACCAGTCGGCCATGGAAATTTTCACTGTTGTACTTCTCTCGGAGAACTGTTCTCTGCGTCTCTCTCAGCCTCGCAAATTGCTGTTTTTCATTGCGCTGACATGACGTGAGCTATTACTATCTCAAATAGTCACAAAATTTTGAAACTGCGATTATTTAGTTTTCGATCTAGTATTCTAGCGATTGGAACTATTAACTATAAGAGAAAAAATGACCAACTACTATCTAACCTTCCAAATGTCTGCAATAACTATAGCTTTTGAAACAGTGTTGTTAGTTCTGAAGTTTTATTTACTGTTTCAGAACTGTTTGATAATATTGATGATTATTTCAAAAATCACTCAATTCACAGCATCTTGAACTATATGTTTATTGGTTATCGAACTCACAAAAACAGAGCAAAGAGCTTTTCCAAAATAGACGCTGATAACTTATAACTTTCAGCTTCGATGCATTTAGAAATAATCTTTAAAAAAAGTGTTGAATGTCTTACTCATTATCTACTCTCAGCTAGAAAATTTGAAGAAAGTTTGTTGTTGTGAAAATTTGCACTGACATTGTAGATTGAAAAGAAGCTCGAATGTCCGTAACATAGTATCTCAACTTTTTTAGAGACGTTGAAGTTTTTTTTGAGAATATTTTTCACACATCGCGGCACTTTTCGATTTTTCAAAAAATATTTGCTCTTTATAAAAAGTTCATTCAGATTTCTCTCGCAATTCTTGCGAACATCAATAAGATACATACAACGCAATTCTGTGATATTCTTGAAGTTTTGAATCAGTGAATCATTTTCCAATGATATCTTCCCTCCAAACAATATTTTTCACTAGCTCTCTCGAATAACATGAAAGTTTTGAAACAGGAATGTTAATTTTTAAAAATTAATTACTGTTTCACTAATTCAATGAGTTATTGATGTATTTTCAAAAATCATTTTCTCTTCGAACGACAATCTAATTAGACGTTTCACACGTTCAAACTAGTTCGAATCGTGAATTTTTAGATTTTCGAAACCGGAAGTCTTTTTTCTGTGAGTTTTTTTTTCATTTCCGAATATTTCAACTGGCTCTTGACCTTATGGTAATAGGCCATACTTTTTCATTATTCTGCAACGACATTTTACCAGATTTCTATTCAAATATGAAAAAAATAGTTCTCAGTTCAAACAATTTACTGCTTCACTGTTTTTTTGTAGAAAATTTTTCAAATTTATTATAGTTAATGACGTGAGATTGTGATAATCGCCAAGGTAGACATTTTTGCAATTTTCTAACAAGAGGGGTCCAAGTACTCAACATTTGTACCCTACCCTTATGTAGTTTGACCTCTTTATAATCCTGATGATTTTTTTTACCACAAACTACTATTTACCTTCAAAATCATATTTTTTCAGAACGTCAACAACGTTAACAACATCTGTCATATCGAATCCTCCCGCTGCTCTCCCGATGACTAATTACGGTTCAATTTTCCCATATTTCATTGATATTTTGTTGTTATTTTGTTTTTCGCCCCCCATTTCGAGGTGTCTTTCCTCCGTCTAATATAGCAGATGTCCTTTCTTCTTTCTTACAGTTCATTCATTGTGTGTGTATTCCCCTCAAAAATAAACAATGTTTTTGATGCGTGATCATCGTCATATCATCATCATCATCGACTTGGTCTTCGTATATATATTTCTTATTTATATATTATTTATATATTGTTGAATGATCGGCTTACGGGTGGAGGTTTCATTGGGGACAACAAAAGGAACAAACATACTTGACCAACACAGAGACCGTATAGGTTCGCTTTCGGTCTTTTTTCGAGAACAAAAAAACACCTCGTCTATTATTAGGTGTTGCAAAACGAGAAATGTACAGTGTTTGTCAATTGGATTTTGATTTGATTTGATTTGAAATGAGAAAAAGTTACTATCACGACAAAGATTCTTCAGTTACTCGGAATGGGCTAGACACAACGGGTGGTAAGATCAAAGGTCGAGCGGGGTAAACAAAAAGGTGGCAGACAATAGGTGCATTTTGGGTGTAGTTTGAACTTTACATAAAGTTTATGAGAGAAGCAATTGAAATTGAAGATTTCAGTTTATTTGAGAACTCTGAAACAGTAATTTGTTACAGTGAAGAAGTGCGAAAAGATCACTGTTTCACGGGTTTTATATGATTTAGCTTGATTTAGTTATGTTACTTTGTTTATTTTCAATTTCATTATGTGAAAACACTCAAGAAGTTGAAGATTGAAGATTTCAATTTACCTAGCACTCTGAAACAGTAATTTTTACAGTAAATCAGTGCGAAATATTTTCTGTTTCATGGGTTTTATATGGTTTATCTCATTTCAGCACTAGGTTCGTTTGCCTAAATATCTCAAACGTTCAAATTTGAATACATATGTGGAAATATATAAAACACTTTCCACAATTTCATGAAAATTAGACAAAGGTAGCTGGAAACTGAGCAAAATTGTTTGACTTTTGGATGCACCATAAACCAGTGCAAAATTTTACTGTTTCAAGGGTCTTATATCATTTAGCTTATCTTAGAACTGGGGTACTTCGCCTATTGGTATTTCACAATTCGCTGCCATCCGGCTACTGTAGTTTCAGTTTTCCCATTTGGAAATAAGCTTCCCGGAATGATGAAAAAATAAACAACTCATTCGATGGGATAGTTTCACATGTAGATTTATATTTTAACAATCAAAATCAACTTAAATGTCATTATCATACAAAATTTATAGATTATCAATAGAGCGCGTTTGTGAAAGAATTATACCTCAGATTTTAAAAGTTTCAATTTGTGGAAACATTCATGAAACTTTAAACAACCTTAAGAAAATGAATCAAACAAAGGTGGACATTGAGAGATTTTCAAAGCAAGTCTGCAACAGTAATTTCTTAGACTAAACCAGTGCAAAAAAATCACTGTTTCAGTGGTTTTGTATGATTTAGCTCATTTTAGTACTGGGTTATTTTCACTAACTCCAATTTCTAAATTTCAATATGTGGAAGGCTCAAGAAACTCTCCACAATTTTCAGACAATGAGTCAAACATAGGTGGAAAAAATTTTTAGCATTGAGTCATAGAGAAAAAAGAAAGGTGTACTCAACACCCAACTTTAGCATCTCGAATTCATATGAAAATTTTCAATAAACTTCACTGTTCCACAAGTTTTAGAAAACAACGTTTTTAATGTTGTTGTTTGATTTCAAATTGTTGGAGTAAATCTATTTCAGTTTATTGAACAACTCTGAAACAGTACTTTTTACAGTAAATTAGTGAAAAATATTACTACTTCACATGTTTCATATGATTTAGCTCAGTTTAGTACTGGATTGGTTCGGCTGTATCAAATTGTCAAAATTCCAACACGTGGAAACATTATTTTCACAAATTTATAAAAATGAGTCGAACATTGATATTTTGGATCAACGATCTTGGTCTTAACATGACCATCAGCTATTTTTTCTGGCCAATCTATTCTCCTTTGAACAACCCAGAGCCAGAGTGTAAAATAAAATATTCGATTTTTGGATTCATTTTTTGAAATGAAAAAGAATATTGATATCGAGAGATGATGGGTCGTGTAAATTTTTCAAACCTACATTGGCCAGTCATGTGAGTCTTTTAACACACTCATCATGCTCAGGCTAATCATGGTTTTTTAAACATGACTCACATTGAGCACAGGGTGAGGCCGAAATGATCACCGCTGATCGATGACAACTGACCGTTTTTGAAATTTTAAAAGAGGATTATGGAAGAAACTGTTAAAATCGAAGAACTCAGTTCAACTAACAACAAACAACAACAGAAATATTTTTCAGTTATTATGAAAAAAAATATTGTTTCACGGGTTTCATATAATTTATATCACTAGTTTTGACATACTATTTCAACTATTTTATACACATCCTTACAAAATGTATAGTTTCCTTTACTAACAAGGAATGATTCCCAAAGTATTCTATCAAACTCTAATTATTTTCTGGCCAAATTGTAGTACCTAGTGAAGTAGGAAAAACCGTCGTGGGATTAAGCAAGGAAATTTTGTTTCTCGGAGAAATTTGGAATTTTTGATTTTTTTTATGAAAAAATTGCGGCCATCTTTGAAAAATCATAACTCACTTTAAAATTGACAAAAAAAGTCGGGTAAAAAAGCAAAATGTAGCTTAAATAATGCTCTTTATTAAAAAAATAAAGAATTTGTTCTGAATTTTTTTCAAGTATAAAAATCTTCGAAAAACAAGAATTTTTGAAAATTTCAGCTAGAGAAACAGTATGAAGGAGACTTTTTGTTGTTTTTTGAGTTCTGCGGGCCAAATAATGTCAAGATACATATTCAAATACATACCTCATCTCGCATGTGGAAAAGAAAAAACAGGATTTAATTGTTTTTTAACCGAAAAAAGAGAGAAAAACTCATTTTTTCTATTAATTTTCGGTCAGAATTCTGGTTAACCCGGGAAAATAATTACGAAAAAGTCAGAAATTCAATTCTTGTATCATACAAACTCAAAAAAACAAAAAATTCTAACCAAAATTTTTTTGTATTTTTTTCGAGCATGTCAGGAAAAATTCATGAAAAATTAAATTTCTATCTTTTCATTTTATGAGTTCGTATGATACAAAAATTGAATTTCTGACTTTTTCGTCTTTGTTTTCCCGGGTTAACCAGCATACTAACCGAAAATTGATAGAAAAAGTGAGTTTTTCTCTCTTTTTTCGGTTAAAAAACAATTAAATCCAGTTTTTTCTTTTCCAGATGCGAGGTGAGGTATGTATTTGAATATGTATCTTGACATTATTTGGCCCGCAGAACTCAAAAAACAACACCCCGACTTGGGAAAAAGTTTCTTTCATACTGTTTCTCTAGCTGAAATTTTCAAAAAATTTTGTTTTTTAAAGATTTTTATACTTGAAAAAAAATTCAGAACAAATTCTTTATTTTTATAATAAAGAGCATTATTTAAGCTACATTTTGCTTTTTTACCCGACTTTTTTCATCAATTTTAAAGTGAGTTATGATTTTTCAAAGATGGCCGCAATTTTTTCATAGAAAAAATCAAAAATTCCAAATTTCTCCGAGAAACGAAATTTCCTTGCTTAATCCCAGGACTGTTTTTCCCACTTCACTAGGTACTACAATTTGGCCAGAAAATATATTGGGTTTGATAGAATACTTTGGGAATCATTCCTTGTAAATTAAAAAATGCTTTTTAATGCTTCACTAAACGAATTCTCGATAGAAAATCAAATGAAACCGAAAACTTTAAATAAATATGTGTATGCAATAGAGCGCGTTTTCTGTTAAAAACCTGGACTAACAGTGAAACTAATATACATTTTTATACAACAAATATCAATACTGATTATAAGTCGTGAGCTATTTAACAATTTTGAAACGCTAATTTTTTGAGAAGCATCGAGTTCTTCAAAAAATTTTGAAGTTGGTTTTAAATATTTTAAAAAGAAAAATCCCATGTCTCGTAATTTCAATATAAGTTTCCGAACTAATCAAGGGTCCCCGTCGTAATGACTTAGGAACAAGAGCAAAAATATTCTATTGAACGGTTTTCAAAAAATTGTTGCTGTTTGATCGTTTCCTGAAAAGCACCGAAAGTAAGAAATGAGCGGTGTTATGTTGAATTCAACATCAAAACAAATTTATATTGTAGTTACCCTAATTTTCAGCTATTGAACACAATTTTCACGTGTTGTGTCAAAGATTTTTTCGCTTCGCATCGCTAACTGTAACGTCTCGTCAGTTTAATAATAATAATAATAATAACTTTTATTTACAAACAATCACACACACTAAAATTTAAGAACAATATTCAGTAGTAATGTATTCACAAGGTAGACAGGTAGAAATATTTTTGTTATAGGTAATTAATTGAAATAAAAGGATACAGTGGCCTTGATCCCGACAAGAGAATCACGTGGCCAAGGGGTTGCATATTAAATCATTCTTGCACCAGAGCTGATGTTCATTTGAAGAAGTCGGCGGGGAGATTTTTGATCATTTGTTGTATTTGTTTAGTAGACATATCATCAGCTATTAAAACAGCGAGGTTGTTCCAGTGGGGAATGTTTTTTCCCGAAAAACGATGTTAAAGGACCAGAGCTGTTGAAATGGAATGTACCCCAGATGGGCTTCCCAGTTTAAATGGGAAAAATGAGTAAAATTGTTCACGTGGGAAAATCCCAGATAAACATTACCATCCCATGGGAGCCCAAGTGGGCTTTTTTTTTCTTTCATTTCTTGAAAAAAATGCGACATTTTTATGAAATGAACAAAAAACGACAAATCCGTCAGAAAAAAAAATACAAAACGTGAACTTTTTCTACATTTTTGGAATTATATTTCCCACCTGGGAAAGCCCAGCCCACCCCAGTGTATCTGGTCATTTCTCGAAGTGGGGTGGGATGGAATGGGCATTTTTATCTGGGCTATCTGGAGCCCACATTTTTCCCATTTCAACAGCTCTGTAAAGGACACTTTGAAATAAGTTTTCTTCTCATTCCAACGTGATTATTTAGACTTGGGAAATGAGCAGCTCCCGAAATTAATCCATACATCGTCTGAAGCTGCATTTTATTGATGCGGTGTTCTGTACTGAAATAATTCGATTTATTCAGTCGATCTTCATATGACTCATAGGAGATGTTACACCTCCGAAAGACGACTTTCGTGTACGATCTAAGGGGTCTCTCAGTGAGGTGTTTCAATCAATCTCTTAGAAATAAACGGCCAGTAAATCTCGCAGCAATAATCCAGGTGCGGTGCGGCGTATGTCTTAAAAATTTGTATATATTGCTCGGCCTCTTTGAAGTGGAAGCATTTGAAAATTTCACGGCAGAAAATTTCACCTCATAGTTTTCTGGACAACTGAATTCACATGATGTGTGAAGTTCAGCCTCTCGTCAATGTAAACTCCTAAATCTCTAACTACTTTCACTTTCGGGATTTCGACTCCGTCAATCCAATACCTAGTGCGACTGTTGTAACGTCCAAGGTGAAGTACCACAGTTTTGAGGGGTGCAATCGGCATATACCAGTTTTTTGACCAAGTCGATATTCTGGATAGGGCTCCTTGAAGCAATATTGGACTATAACTTTATGTCATCCGCAAAAATACTGATTTCGACCCCACTAGGAATCACTTCAACTATATCGTTGATAAAAATTAGGAAGAGAAGTGGTCCAGTTACAGTCCCCTGAAGGACACCGGAAGAGATTTCAAATACTTCAGATGAATAATGATCATTGACCTTGACCCGAGAAAAACGATTCTCAATGAAGGACGCCAGAAATCGGATGATGTCCTCTTCCAGTCCAAAGTACCTCATTTTTTCCAACAATCGTGCATGTGGCACATTGTCAAAGGCCTTCTGGAAATCGATATACACGACATCAACTAATTCTCCCCTATCAATCAACAATTTCCAGTGGGTGACGCATTCCAGCAAGGCCGTCTTGCACGATCTACCAGCTATGAATCCATGTTGACTGTTTGTGAACTTTTACAGTATAAATATATCGAAAAAGTAATCAGAACTATAAAAACGTATAAAACAGCAATTTTTTTCATGCTCACAAAATCACAGTTTCAACAAAGATTAATCGTTTGTTTGTTCAAGAAAATTATGCTTATCTTTTTTGGAAACATGGTTCATCAAAAGCTATGTATTTTAATTCTTTTCTGCGATACATTACTGTTTCAAGTGTTTCAAATTGTTTGAATGCGTTGCTCTCTATTGGTCTTTCAGTATTTTGAAACGGTAGTAAATATACCTCAACTATAATTACTGTTTCATAATACTTACTTGTTAGATAATTTAAAATGATTTTAATAATTTGGTCAATGTGAAACACTTTTTTTAAGTTAATTTTCCAATAATAAATCAATAACAAGGAACGAAAACTTCATTACAGTTTTATAATTTCGCTTTATCTTTACTATGCTTCTAATATTGGTCTCCCCATTGAATCACTTCGTTAAATTTTTCGCACTAAAAATCACTGTTTCAGTGATTCAATATTTTTTTCAGTTCATCAGAGCAGTATTGTCTTTGATCGAAATTGGTATTTTTGATTGAAGTGGTAGTCACCATAAAAGAAGTTTGCGAATTTTCGTCATCGTGTGCGCGTGAAGTATATGCACAAGTTTTTCCAAGAGAATTAGAAAAAACACATCGCGTATTCGCAATAGAGCACACTTTCTCGATTAACGAACAAGAGTGTTCGTATTTTTTGTTGTTTTCCAACCCGCGTTTTGCTCATGCAATATCATATTTTGTTTCATACACAAATCAGACATGAAGAAAAATAGTAGAACAGTTCCGCTAAAACTTAAAAATTTCTTCACGTTCGGAAACTTGTAAGAAAAAATTACTGTTTCTCAAAAATTGGTAATAGCATCAAAAAATAGAATTTTGTTAATAATGTTTTAATTATATGTTTCATGTTATAACTGCTTTTATCACCAAGTTTCTGAAAATTTCGATCACTATAAAAAACTGAACTACTTTTTTCTTGGTAAATACATTTCAAGCAGAAGAAAATCGAAATAGTAATTTTTCTACTAATGCTGAAATTTGGAGAATAAAGAGAACTGGCTTAATGAAAAAACATCCTTTTTTCAACCAATATTGGTTTTTGAAACAGTTGAAAAATTCCTGTTGCGTTGAGGATGTGAATTTTTCAAACTGTGTACTTTTTTGATCGAAAAAATCTCACTGTTCCAAACCTTTTTCATAGCTTCGAAATTCTAGAAAATATTTACTGAACCACAGGCAAAAATAATTATTTATTTTTTTCCTCGCAATATTTGAGAGATTTTTTTTGAAGTAAAAGTGATTGAAACGTTTTACTGATTCAAAATATGTGAGCTATCTGAAACAGTAAAATTTTTACTTAAAAAATACTGTTTCAATACTTATACATATTTCGAACAGGCTTTGCTTCAAGATGAATCAATTGTGACGTGTAAAAACATAGAGTTAAGCTGGCTTCTGAATCAAGATTTCGAAACTATGAACAAAATAATTGAAAAATCGGTTTAATAAATGTAAATTACTTGAAACATTAATTTTTTAGTTATTCCGAAGTTTACTGTTTCAAAACATCTAAATATTTGTGATGTGTTTTAAAAACTGATTGTCTCTCAGAATTTATTTCCGGAATCGAATCAGTTTCAAAGAAATCGATACCAAAACTGGGTTCATGTCAGAAACTACATTTTCAGTCCAATATCACCGGGTTTCAAAGCGATCCTATACATCAGAAAAATACCCCTTTTTTATAAATTTTTTTTTTTATATTTCCACATTAACGTCATGTCAGCGCAATGAAAAATAGCAATTTGCGAGGTTGAGAGAGACGCAGAGAAAAGTTCTCCGAGAGAAGTACAACAGTGAAAGCTTCCATGGCCGACTGGTTAACGGGCGTG
>LR552323.1:0-21966 GCA_900536415.3 Caenorhabditis sp. 38 MB-2015
AAACAAGCCAACTGTCCTCTGAGACGATAGCATTGAAAAAGGTGAACAAATATCTGAAAAGGGTTGACCAAAGCGGTCGAAACCCTTCCAAAATGCCAAGAAAGTATCTGATACTAAGTGAAAAGAGGTTTAATTAGGAATAGGTTAACTAGGAGAGAGAAGACGCTGGCTCAGGGAGCAGTGGCTAATTCTAGGTAACCAAAAGCACTAAATAATCGATAAAACGTAAACAAACAGAATTAACGAAGACACGTCACACACAACTTGGTGGGACGTGGAAGAGTGCGAAAAAAGAAAAGTAAAAAGTAAGTGTGCATGAATGTGTGCGTATCGCGAGAGATAGGAAGAGGCATATTGGCTGAGTATCGACCGCCGTAATTGGCGTAGTGTTGTTTGATTAAAAGGAGGGAATTTGAAATAGTAGTTTATATATTTATTTATCTTATTTCGATCCTTTTCACCATGAGGAACGGAGGTTCCGCGACAGATGTAACGTTCAAAAATAGATTCACAATTTTTTTGAAACAGTCATACAACTATGTTGTTTTTTAAATTATGAAAAAAATACAATTTTGTTCAGATTGACATCAACTTCGAATTCGATTCGCTTCCTGAATTCAAGAATTTGAAACAAATGAAAATTGAAGGATCGAACGAGAACGTGGCCAAATATTTTATTGACAAAATAACGACAGATATCAAACTAGAAATTATTCCAATTGGCGTTAACTTCTCGAATGAAATCATCTCGGATTTGCCACAACTTGAGAAAATAAAATCGTTGAAACTCCTCTCAAACAGTATAACTGGTGAACAATTGCTGAAATTGGCGACCAAAGTGAATAAAATCGAAATTCAGTTGGGGAATATGACTATCGACTGCATCAAACAGTTTGTCACCTTATGTATGGATGGAAGTCATCGAATTAATTCGAAGATTTGGATTGTCGCATCTTCTCCTTTCAAAATGTCCGATTTTCGAAATATTCAAGGGGACTTCCGCAGTTCTGCCATAGTTCATAGTTCATTGTAAGTTCAAAATATAGTCAATATATAATTTTGATGTTTTTTTCAGTGAAAACGAGGAACATTCTTTCTCCCATAACCTGAAATTTGTCTATTTGAAGTCTTTCCGATATCAAAATCGATTGAGAATCCGTGTCGAAAACTTCTTTTTTGGCGATCAAGAAGAATGAAACATATTGGCATATTCTCTTCTTTTTTGTTTTTATTTATTTATTTATAATATAATTAGTATTCAATTTTTCATCCAATTATCAGTTGTTTTTTGATCACTTATTTTTTCGCGCAACACCAGAACCTTCAAAAATGTGAATAAATAATGATTATTGTTATTATAAATAGTGATTAGAAGAACATGTTCGATAATAAAATCATGTTTGGCAACAAGAAAAAACCGATAGAAAAAGAGAAAAAGTATGAGATAAACGTTTTTGTCTCTTTTTTTTGGGTGATATGTATCATTTATACACTTGTCGCGATAAGCCTAACTTATATCATCTCATTTATTATTTGATTGTTTCATTGTTTACATTTTGGGTTTGTTATTCTCCTAATCTTGTTGGTTACTGTAGTTTTGATAGTTATGGAAATGATAGTTTATGTATAATTTTATTTTTTTCACGTGAACTTTTCTTTCGGATTACCATGAATTGGACTCAATCAAATCGATTTCAAAAGTCTGTACGTCAAAAAATCCCGAATCGGTAGGGTTCACGTCGTTTTTTATTTCGCTAATTTTTGGTTTTTTCTGTGAAAAATTTTGAAATGTAAAATTTGAAGAAGTATGTTTTTGGAACCAGATTAGGAGGATTTTCAAAAAATGGACTAGATTTGATTTTTGAATATGGTCTGGTGAAGAAGATCAAAACATTTCACTGTTTCAGAATTTAGTCTTGGTCCGGTTCGAGGAAGGCTCGTGAATTTGGCGTGAACTTGGCGTGAAAAAAAATGAAAAAAATACAAAAAAAATTTATTAGATTAGAAAAGTATCAACATGGCCGAGAAAACCGTACACTTCAATGATTCTTCAAGTGACTTCTCAATAGACCAGAAAAAATGGAATTCTGATGAAAATTATGAATCAATATATGTTCACTTTTTGTCAAATTTACCCAACAATTTGTGGAAACTTATCAAAGATTATCCAATTTTATTCCAATTTCAAGAAAATTTGTGAAATGTTTTTGTAGATTTCCGGATTGTTTGTATCTCCTTTGTGACATCACTGAAGTATACTGTATGAATTTGGTTTTCTCGCCCAGAAAAGTTCGCTTCCAAGGTTTTATTTTTTCGTCCTTATAAAAGTGTGAAACTAGATTCTCTAAAACGGACTCAGATATCTTAAAATTTCCAAAATCATGGAGTAGTACTTGGCAAAAGTTGCACATAATTAGGACATCTGACCCAGCCCAGTCGACTATGACTTCAGCCTTTTTGAAAAATATCAATCTCCTATCCATTGCGATTATAACGTTCTGAAATTCACATTCAAAGTTAAAAATCTATGCATTTCTTAATAATCTTCCGAATACAATCTCACTGATCTACAGTTACCCTTTTCTGATTTTTGCATCTAAACAAGTATTCAAGATATATGTAATAAAATGTTTGGATTACACTAAAACTGTGAATCATGATCCCTTGTCTATCAGCAGATAATATCATTCATTCATATATCCCATACAAACATTTTTTTGTTTCGATTTTTTGATCTAATTTGTCTAAAGGTAAAATCGAAATGTTGTTTTGTTTATGGAATGCAAATGCATATTCTCATCATCCCAAATAAGCCAGTTCTTCCTCGTTTTCTCGAATAAATCTCGTTTTTTTATTCGTCCCTTACTATATTCCTAAATCATATTGGTTGTTATCTGATTCATTTTTATACTTGCGCATTATACTTTTATCGATTATATGTACTCATTTGATCACTTTATTATACTTTAACTTATTCACATTTGAAAAGTAACAAAAATAACATAAAATTAACATAGAAAAAACTTGTTCCAGCAGTCACTATATAAATTGTTGCAAATTGTCTTGTTTTTCTTATTTTCAGTCTTATTTTCAGATTTTTTAGCCATGATATGAGAGTTTTCTCAATATTCCAACTGTTCTTTTTAATATTAGCAGTTGGCTCAATCCCAAGGTTCGTTTCGGTTATGTATAAACAATATCTTTGATGTGGGTGATTTTTGTAGACGAGGAAACGAACCGTGGTCTGTTGTTCTGTGCAAATTTCGAGGAAATCCATTTGAACCAAGAACTGTGAGATGGTTCGAAGAATGGATAACTGGTGGCAATAATCCAGGTAGGATAATTGAAGAGGAGTTCAACCACTAAAAAGAACATGCAACATTCTGAATTTTTGAGGTTGTATATACTTTGTTGAGTGTTCCTGGTAGTTGTGAGCCTGTGCTCTTCGAACTCGGTCTGTTTCATCGCTCAATCCAGAAAAAATCATAATCAGTTCCAAGAAAGTTAGAGATTTGAACTCTTTAAGTCGATAAATTTCGAGCATCAACTATATTAACCCGATACAGGTTATTGATTCAAGAAAATCAACAGTTCGTAGCAAATTGGCACCTATTATAGTTTCGATTTTCAGGCTAATCGTTTCGTTTTCTAAGATCGGATTTGACTGGAATTGTATTATGGTATTTTTACCCTATTTGACATTTGTAACCTGGTGAAATTAAATTTTTAACTGTGGTATTCGGAAATCATATTTCTCAGTAGGGCGCATATGAGCGATTGCATACATGCTGTTGTTCTTTTGTACTCTAAAAAACTTTCTAAGAACATATCATTGTGAAAAAAAACGAAAGATAAGGAAAAAATCGAAAGCTATGATTCTCAAAGTTAATTTTCCAGATACATTGGAAAGTTATTTTTCATCAGTCTCGAATGGAATTTACACAGTTCGCGGTTCAAATGTCACTGATTGGTTACAACTTCCTTGGACACGCGGAGAAGTTCTTCGAATGGCTCTCAGAGATCCAAGACTTCAATCAGAAAAAGACAAACCATTTGCGGTAAGGAACCTCTTTTTTCAAATTCAAGTCAAAGTTTTTTTTTCAGCTTTTTGATAAAGCCAAGCAGTTATGTATATCATATGCTGAACAACAGGGATATATTCTACATCGACAAAAGATAACTGTGATAAATGCAGAACAAACAGCGGTTTATGGCAAAGATACTGGGGTATTATTGACTCCGAAATTGATATTCACTTCTGTTTTGGCGCATGAAATGATTCATAGTATGAATATTGGACATTCATATAGTGATCGCAACAAAAGGGTAACTTTTTCACAATATCTAGTCTTGAATGTTAACAAATGATACATGATTCAACCTGTATATTCCGTAGATTCTGCACTCAGAAGAAGTCATCAATTTGTTGTCCAAACACAACAAATATAGTCCTCAATAAATGCAAACAAATATTTTTAAGTTTTTGAAAAATATTCACTGACAATCAGTAGACTTATCACACGTTTAAAAAATATGAACATTTTCATTTTTTACTTTAACTTTAACTTTTTTATCTCTCAGTCTCTATACAAACTTTAATTTTCTAATTCAAAAAACTCACGTAAAAAATAGAATAATTCATATTTTTGAACGTGTGCTGGGTAGGTATTTCAAAATTGCTTTCACATGTAAAATTCAAATGTCTGAAACTCTCTTCGCTGAAAATATTGTGATTTCACATTTTGTAAATCAATTTCCAATAAATTTTGACAGCTTTCATTGGTATCTCAGAGTGTTTCTTTAAAATCGTTCTCCTATTTAATATTTCTTCAGATATTTTCCTATTCGGCAGTTGGTGAATACGACGATAAATATGATTTGATGTCAACCGCCAATGCTCATATGCGTCCTTCTACATACGGTTTATCAGGCCCCGGTCTAAATGGACCACATCTCGATTATCTTGGTTGGCTTCCAAGTAATCGTGTTCTCTATTTTGGAAGAGATGATCGACAAGGTTATACTCTGCGTCTCTCATCTCTCTCAGTCCCTCATCGTTTGACAACTGGCTGGTTACTTGTTATGATTCCATATGATAGAGATGAACCAGCAAATGTGTATACTGTAGAATACCGTACTCCAATTGGAAATGATGCGGCGATTAGACAAGGAGCAGTTGTGATACATCAAATAAAGAAAGATGGAACATCGTTTTATTCGAAGTTGATAACTCATGTTCATAGTGAATATGATGAACTAACAGTTGGAACGGAATGGGTCAAATTCTTGCAATTGGATGAAAATGGGGATTTTCAATATATTCGGGTCAAGGTAGGTTCACTTTTTCCAAGGAAAAAACAATGAGAAATTGAATAATTTCAGGTTGAAAGAACACATACTAAATCGAACAGTGCTGATGTCAAAATTGTTACCAATTTCCGGCCGGTTAGTAATAACAATAATTTTACAACAAAAAAAAATTATCTAACTTCAGGAAAGATGTCAGGGTAATGAGATAGTTGTAGATGTAAATGAGAGGTATGATCTCGAACTTCGAGGAGTACAGAAAGTATGTATGCCGGAAGATTATGAAGAAGTTACTCAATTAGATTTGGATATTCAATATAAACGAGACGCTTTTTTCAGTCTTAGGTAGAAAATTCAAAAATTAAATTGATTTTTTCTTCTTTTTAGGAAGTCTTATGGTCAAAATGAATGTAAAAATGGTAAAGAATGGAGGAAGTTAGATGCCTATGATTATGTTTGTGTTCCTACTTTGAGAAGAAATGAGCTTCAAGACGCTGAGAAACCAGAGAAACTTGATAAGTCGACCCAAAAATGTCCAGAAGATCTAGTCGCGAGGATTGCGTTTCAGGTAAATTTTAACAAAAAATGTTTTTATTATTTTTTGAAAAAATAATGAAAAAGTTTCTCCCCGGCCGGGAATTGAACCCGGGTCTCGCATGTGACAGACGCGGATACTCACCACTATACTACCGAGGACACATTTCTTTTCTTCTTTTTTTCCAATATAAACATTGTGTGTTATAGGGCGACGAGGCATGTGTAACACAAGAGGAGTTGGAGAAGATAGAGACGGAGAATGTTCAGTCGCATTTGAATTTGAAGTATTTTTCGTTTTTCAATGGAGATGATACTGTTAATATTTAATTTGCTTTTCGGGTATCCTGTTTTTTTTTAACTGTCAATGAGGGTTTTTTGATAAAAATGTCGCGAATTCTCAGTTTTATGGCTGAACTGATAAAAAACTAATTACGTATTTCTGAACCTCATTCGATAACTGACAATGAATTGAATCGAGCAAAAAACACTAGAAATTTGTATTTTGTAGACATTGGAAGAGATGTTTAGGCAATTCTATGGTACTTCTTTGGATGCAACTGAAAAGATCAAATCATCACATTGGAAAATATTGCATTCAGTCAACAAGGAAACGCTTTCTAATGCTCTACAGTACTTTCATATTTTTTGTTGAAATGTTTTAATATTTTCCTTTAAAAAGAAAAGTGTCACGTCACGATATTATTAATTTCGTGAGTTCAACTTCAGTAGAAAGAAGTCCGAAAAAAGAGAAGCTGAAAATACGATTACGAATAGAACGAGTTTGACCGACTGGATAGAGAATAACCGACAAGTTTTTTGCTTCGTGATATGTTTTGTGTGTACTTGAATGCCTGTTTTCTCAATGTATTTTTCACGAATGCATAAATAAACCTTTTACCGGAGTTGATTCACAAACGTTCATATAATGTCATATACATAAATGGTTTTCATTCTGTACAGTGAAGTCGCCTTTTTCACCATTTTCATATGGAATTGTATCTCAAGAAGGTCCCATTTTTTCCCACAATTTCAAACTGTACCTCAAAAACTACAGTAGGCTTTCAAAAATTATTTCTGCTAACAAAGAATGGTATGAGTGGCATCGATTCACCCAAAATTAAGGTCAAACAATTTCCCAGATAGTTTCAACCTAACATCATTTTCACACCTCTTTTTCAACTACAATAGTAATGAATTTTGCTCCCAATAATTTTGATATGATAACTCCCGATAAAACCCTATCTCAAATAAGAAATATTATATGAGCCTGATGAGACGCAGACAATTTCAAATAAAAAAACGGGCCTATTTTGATAAGAGACCATACCTAATTTTTTTTCCTTTTTTGACCTTGATTTTCTTTTTTTTTGAATTGGGTGTTAATTCATCCATAATCGGTTTATAATTCAATGCAAGAATTGCTTTCAGGAGAATATTCATACTAAAAAGGAAGTTCGAAGATGTCGATCTTGTTGATCAAATCACTTCTACTCGCTGTTATGACAATTGTTTGTATTGTTTTTGGATTATTGCCAATAAAAGTGAGTCACTTGTTGTTATATCAAACTATATATTGTGTTTAAGATGATGAAAGTGATAACAGATCCAAGTATTTCCATATTCCATGGCAAATCCTCCTTGATAATATCACTTCTTTCTTGTTTTGCTGGAGGTGTCTTTTTGTCAGTTTGTTTTCTTGATATGTTACCGGATGCTTTGTCATCTTGGCAATCAGTTCAACAACAATGGAATGTATACTATGATTATCCATTTGTCACTCTAATCACTCTTATTTCATTTTTTCTAGTTTATATTTTTGAAGAAGCTTCGGCTCTTTGTTGTCAGATTGAGCATAATCATGACAGGTTTGTTTTTGTCTTCTAGAACAGAATAGACATCCATAGTATGTTCCTTTAGTGATGCCTTTGCTTCAAAATCTCGTGCTCGTTTTGCTACTGTTGGGTCGCTTTTTCATGCTGATGGTACTATTGTTATTCCTAGATCAGATTCAATTGTTAGTGAACAAGATGCTCCGATTGGAAAGTCTCTTGTATTCATTGCTGCATTTCTACTTCATGTATTTCTCGAATCTTTTGCATTTGGAGTTCAAGAGAATCTTCGATCAACAACTTCGCTTTTTATTGGGATTATTGTGCATAAAGCGATTGTGATGTTCAGTATTGGGATGAAGCTTACGAGGTGTGTTTTATCATTTTACATCTTGAATCTTATTTATCTAAATGTCAAAATACCTATTCATAGCAACAATATCCACCCTCCAAAAATAAATATAATTGTTTGAGTTTTTATCTCTCGGCCATTTTTCTAGTTCAAAAAAAATTCATATGAAAAATGTTGTTTATTTTTTGAACGTTCGCATAACATGTCCGAATCCAGATAGAAGTACATTAAGATCAAGTTTTTTTTGGATTGTTCCTAGAATAATTCGAAACTTTTAAAAATCGAACAAAACGTATCTTTTTTCAAGGTAGCCCACATTCACTTTACGAGTTCCGATTATCAAGTAATTTCATTTCATCAGTTGTTTTCTTTCCAGAAACCATCCTCGTCGAAAATGGATAGTTGTCATGTTAATATCATCAATTGCCTTATGTAATTCAGTCGGAGGAATTATTGGAATTGTGATCGAGAGTTCGAATTTGAATCTAATAGCTAAAGATCTATGCACATCTATCTTGATGAGTATCTCCCTTGGAACATTCTTATTCATTTCATTTTTTGAAATGCTCGGACCAGAACGGAATAATCAACATTCGAATGTTCTCCAATGGTTGTCCGCTGTTCTTGGTTTTGCACTTATTGCTGGTATTATGGCTATCTAAAAAGAAGAACAGTTTCACTTTAATGCATCGGATATCTCTAGAAATGCTTAATATTTTTAAATTAAAAGATCTCGAAAAGTTAATTGTACTTGTTATGAATAAAAATGTTAAAACTTCATCCCAAATTATTCACTAATAGTTTAATTTTAGAGCTTCAGATTTTCAGACAAAATTATTGTCATCGCCACTGGGCCATTCTGCACGTCGGAAACAACAAGATTTTCTTCTTGTCAATTTCTTTTCAGCTTCAACAAATCCGTAACTTCTTGATTTTCCACGTAGCCTCTCTTCGATCCTACCTCAACTCTTGAAAGTCTTTTTTCAACTCATAATTCATGAGAATACATTTTTAATGATTTGAAAAACCAAATATATTATGTATTCCAAATAAATAGAAGATTAACAATCAACTGATCTAAAATAGATCATACAAAATTTGAAGAAAATATCAGAAAAAAAACGAATCTTCAGGTTGGACTTGGTTGGAAATTATAGGGCTACATAGATTCAGAAACTATAATTAGAGCATCAGATACGATTCTAAAAAATAAAAAATAAATGACAAAGCAGAAAACTTCTGAGAAGGTTAATAAGTTGAAAATAAGATTTGCTTGAAAATATGAGTTCCATGATGAATATGTTGAACAATTCCATCTAGTTTTGAATTGAACTTATTGTCGACTTGTCCGAGACCAGCTATCATTCTCTTGCATATCTCAAATGTTTCTGGATTTCGATTTGCTGGTGGTACTGAAAAATATACCTAACAAGGGAACCTTCACATTTGGAAGTGGGACTTTCAAATGAAACATATATAGTCTGGTAGTTTTCGATACGCTAGAAACGATCCTGTAAAAATTAGCTGCGTTTCGGTCAGCTGAGCTCCAAAAAACATGCTCCAAAGTTTCACGATTTTTTCACCAAATAAAACATCGAAATAGTGTAAACAATTAAGAACGAGGCAAAATGTGTTGAGGTGGCGCAGCCGGGAGGAGGAGGTTGCGTGGAGTGGATGGTTCTGTGTTCGATCCCTGCCGCAGGCGAAACTTTTTTTTTTTTTTCGAAACACGTGGTTAATGCTCCAGGAGGAATATTCATAATGATGAGTTTTTTGTTAGGGGGTAATCAACAAATAACAAAATACTGTCAACAAGTAACAAAACTTTGTCTGCCATGTTTTTGACGATGCAGTTTTCCACCCAGAATCCCATGAGTTCCTTGTTCATAATATGGCCTTTTTTTGCAGAAATACACAAATTTGGAGCGGAGTAGGGCTTGTTTTTTCACGGATCCAGTAGTTATTTTTCCAGTAGTTATTTTTTAATTTTTTTAAAAGTTTTGCAGTTATGTTTGTTTTGAATGTTTATGTTCAAGTAACATTATTTTTGTTTGAGATGCATTAACCACGTGTTTCGAAAAAAAAAAAAGTTTCGCCTACGGCAGGGATCGAACACAGAACCATCCACTCCACGCAACCTCCTCCTCCCGGCTGCGCCACCTCAACACATTTTGCTTGGTTCTTAATTGTTTACACTATTTCGATGTTTTATTTGGTGAAAAAATCGTGAAACTTTGGAGCATGTTTTTTGGAGCTCAGCTGACCGAAACGCAGCTAATTTTTACAGGATCGTTTCTAGCGTATCGAAAACTACCAGACTATATATGTTTCATTTGAAAGTCCCACTTCCAAATGTGAAGGTTCCCTTGTAAGTTATACAGAAAATGTAATACTATTCCATACCACTTTGAATTAGAACAGTATAGAAAAGAACTGCTTGATAAGTCTCATCAAAGTGAGCAGATTGATTGTATCGAGCAAGACTTTGAACCAAAAAAGAGCATACTCTAGACATGTCCCCGGACCCGAAAACCTGGCAGAAATCACGACTTGACAGTTCGATAAATGTGAAATTTGGGAAGATAAGTCTATCTAATTGTACTCCTCCATGTCCACTTGTTGTGATACATGTTTCAAAGACGAAATAGGTTGAGAGAATATCTCGGAAAATACTGGGCTCATTGATTGAAGTGTTTGGACTTGGTATAATTTGTTGAAGAAGTGGGTATTGTGACCATATTTCGGATAGAAGATTGTATTCGATCGAAAGACTTTGAACAACTGCTTGAATGCCGTTTAACACCATCTCTTCCTGAAATCAATGAATTAGAAAAGAAGCTTGTTTTCTTTTTTTGTGTGTTTACTTACTCGGCTTCTCGAAACTTGCATTTTCCTTCGAATTGCAACTAATTCATCGATGAATTTGACAGTTTCTTCTTGAAGAGTTCGATATAGAAAAGGCTGATGATTAGTGGATTGTCTTTTTGCTTGAACATCAGCTGGTAACATTCCATTTCGAACACATTTCAAGAATCGACAATATCGACAACTTCCCCCTCTTTTTGTTTCTAAACTAGCATTGTCTTAACAAAACACTCATTAAGGTGCCTTACCTGTTCTATCTTTTCCATAAACAATTATACAGGTTCGACTAGCACAGGAGTAAGTTTTCTGGTCTGAGACACTTCTTCTGAAAACCTCGAAAGTTATACCCCAATAAAAGCAACCCACACTTACCTGAAGAAGGCGCCACATGCGGCACAACTGATTGCTCCAAAATGATATCCTTCTGCTCGATCTGTACAGATAGTACATATCAATTCGGCTGGTAGATTCATTCGATAAGCGGAATGTGTATAATAAATATTCATTTGATAAAAATCTTGCATTCAAAGAGTTTATATAAGAGGAGGAGAGGTGATAGAAAAAGTTAAGGATAATCTGAAAGAGGGTAGGGGATTGACAAAATATATTCCTGATATGAATGTTTTAATCTTGAATTTTCTTTTTGCATTTGGTATCGAAAATATTTGAAAATTGTAGGCGGAAGGATAAAAAAAGGAAAACGGAGTGGCTAATTTGCAACTATTTTAGTATAGATGAACTTCGGATTCATTTAGCCAGCTATGAATAATCATCTTGAATTGGATATTCTGAATGGTTTCTGGAATCACTGAATCTATGATAGGGATTCAGATACTCGAGATCGTTCCTTAAGGAGAAAAGTAAGTTTGAGGGAAACAAGTCTTCAGAGTGTTTTGGCATTTGTCCGGTCCAATATGCTAGATGTGCCTTGTATTGAATCATTCATTGAAAAGAAGAAAATTGAACAACCTTACCTTGAACTCATCCAAGAGGTAATATTTTTTGTTTACAATGATAGAAATCTCTCATTGTTTACTATTATGCTTGTGAACTAGAGAAAGAATATTAGTTATCCTTTTAGATCATCCAAAAAAAAGATCAGTATGTTCTTTCAATTTTGAGTCTAATGAATTTGATAGTAAAGCTCTAATGATAACCAGAGTTATTCTCAACTTTCAAATTTCGGAAATGATCAGAAAAATACTATCAAAAAGGGCTAAGCCCCTTTTAATAGGGGCGCGTAGCCCTTTTTCTTAGTTTTCATTTTCCTGAAAATATAAAAAAATACCCCCCCCCCCCTGTTTTTTTATGGCAAACTTCTTCTTTCTCAATTGTTCTTGCTCCAATCCTGATAGAAACAAGAATTATATATGAGTGTATTTAGGATATTGTAAAACGAGCCTTCGTGACCGTTTCTGGGATTATTTATGATGGTAACAAAAGAGAAGAAAAAGAAGAAGAACAAGCATTATAAGTCTTCTTTTTCTTATATCCCTCCAAATAACCCAAAAACCTCCAAATAACCCCCCACATTTTTTTTTTCAAATTTGCTTGTTTTGTTTGAAAATAGTTGTTCATACACTTTCGGAGAAATCGAAAGTTCAATTGGTACCATGGTTACTCTAGTTTCAATTTTCAATGTGAACATTTTAACAACCAGAAATTTTTGAACATATAAATGAACTGACCGTAAGTACATTCAGCACAAGAAACTAAATCCTCCATCAAAACACATTTTTGAAACAAGACATACATTTCTGCTGACTCACAATCAGTCAGTTTTCAAAAAAATCGCTTACGTCAAATTGTTAGGATCTATCTTTTTTACCATCACTTCCTTTTTCTACAAAGTCAATGACGATATATTTGTGTATTTTTTCCAGCTTAAAATAAGCTTAAATGTTGGAAAAATGATCTGATATGTGGTAGTAATCGTACGACTTAAAATGTGATGAGACAAAATCCGACCATTTTATCTTGGGATTTATTTATCTTAGTATATGACACGTTTCAACGCGAAATGTGAAGTATTTATTTCGGTTTTAGAGAAAACGCATAATCCATCTATTTTTTATTTGGAATCCAGGCATTCTTTGGTTTCGGTTGGAAGGGGAAAATATTTAATATGTTTATTTTCAGTCTCCATTTCACAAGAAAAACCATAGAAGTACAGTAGCTAACAAGATAAGTTCAATTAGTCACCAATTAAGATTTTTCTTTGCACATACTTTTAACCCTAAGATTTCTGTAAAAAATGGTTAATTTTACCACTGTGTCAGATGTACTGATTCTCATTGAAATTTAATTTCATCTAAAAATAAAAAATAAATTTATTTTCACGTGTACAAAGCAAGCTAATTTTTAAAGATTTCCAAACTTATTAAAACCTCTCACATAAGGTGAATGTGCAGAATGTGAATCAGGACAGTTCTTAAGAAAATATGTATCTGATCGACTAGTTCAGAAACTCACGTGAAAAAAAGTGTCCAATTTTTGAAACAATTTGAGATTCGGAGTGTGAAATGATTCAGAACTCAACACAATTTGAATTCAGAAACTAGGTTTCTTTCAATTTTCCGGAAAATTCTGAGGTGTAGCGAGGAGGAAGATAAGTTGTACGGATTTCGCCGCATAATATATAAAAGAAATTATAGTTTGTGGGATTTTTACTTCCTCTTTATTATTAGTTTTTTTTCTCGAATATTTAGTACGGTGTTTTTCTCGATGTGTAAAGTTCTGAGGCGAAAAAACAAGAGAGTGTCCTAGAAATTTTTTTCTAGATAGGTGCCTACCAAAAAACTGTTGGCTCAAATTAGGTAGATACTCGGGGAAAAAACGGCCAGCTCAAATTAGGTAGATACTCGGGGAAAAAACGGCAAGCACGTCGCAAGTCTTGCTTCACTTTTTAGCAAGCGTGTCGCAAGCTTTGCGACGTTGTAGCAACCATGAAGCAAGCTTTGCAACATTTTGTCGCAAGTCTGTCGCAAGCTTGCGGTTTTTCCTCCGAGTAACATGTTCTCTTTAAAAACATGTCTGCCCAAGTACACACCTTTTTTCTGTTTTTTTTTTCTTTTTCAAAATTTATTGTCTTTTTCGTGGTTCTCGGCCATATTAATTTATCTTTCAATGATCTAATTATTTCCAAACCCTCAATGGATTTTTTACTAAAAAACATAGTACTCGATAATTTTTTTTCCTAACTCCCACATACATGTGAAAAATATTTCAGAAAATAAACTTTGAAGCTTTTTTTTCAAAAACGCAGTGAAAAATTTCTTCAGGGTTTTACTATAGTTTTCCTTTCATTTAGATTGCCTTTACTTCTATATGGAAATTTCTGTAACTCATGGTCACGATACATTATTTATTTCAATTAAGGTGGGCATCGACCTCTGTTAACTACTGAAATTAAACAACAATAAAAAATCAGATTTTTCTTCCATCGTTACCACACATTTCTTACCAACTTATCAAAATATCTTTTTATCCCAGTCAATGTGTCATATTTCTTGCAAACTCAAGAAGAAGAATTAAGTACTGGCTAGAGTGAGACTAATCTGGCTAACTTCCAAAAATTTTTCCAAATCCTTCCAAAATCCGATGTTAATCGGTAGAATTTGCGAATTCTTAGAATAAATAACAAGAAGGTGGTCTGGACTTTACGATATGTAAATATATATATACTAAAAATGAAAACAAAAAGTTTATTATTAGATATTAATTTCACTTGTTCCATTGTTTTCTATACTTGGAATTTGTCCACTTCCTTCTTCTTCTATTTCCAATTTTGTTAATATTTCTCGAACTTCATCTGGGGGTTCTTCTGAAGAATTGAAAATGAAAAGAATGAGACTATACATTTATATACCTGTTGTTGTTGTCGTCATGGGTCGATTCATTCGATGTTCTGGAACTGGATCTCCACAATCACATCTCAAACTAGACATTCTTGAAGCAAAAGAGTATTTTTGTAGATTATATATTTCATATCCATCAAGTCCAAATGTTCTTTTTGGACCTGTTTGGTTTCGTAAATCCCATGCTTCGAGAAGACATCCATTACGAACAACAGCTGCTTGTGCAACATTATCCCACTGTAAAAAATAATTTTGATATGTGTTTTGATATCATTGAATTTAATTGAAAACTATTTGACCAGTGCTTTTCCTATTTATGTCTAGCGAGATTTCACTGAAAATTGGACTTTTTAACAAAATAAATTTTCAAGATGAACAGAGAAATGATCATAAAATTTTTCCTGTGTTTTTGGTTACCGGATTTTCGAAATTGCACTTCTGATTTTGAAAAAATGTTTTCAGAGTCGTAAAAAAGTTAATCATGAACTTGATAACTCTAAATAGTCCATTTTTGTAGAGCTGGGACTTTTTGAATATTTGGATGCGCTTCATTTAATACAATTTTTGACCCGTTTTCAAAATGCCTTCAAATCGGACACCACTGTTTTCCTATCATTGATAACCGCCGTATCAATTTAGAACCAGGATTTATTTTTCTGACATTACCCATTAACAACATCCAGGACCCTCTGAGAACCCGACTTACCATCGCACCCAACGGACCTCTTCCTTTTTCCTTGATGTTTATTTTGGTATTCAATTCATCAATTTCACAACTATCAGACGAATATAAAATAGCACAACATGTCGGACAATCTTCTTTCAAATCTTCTATTTTACATTTTGATAACACCAAAGTTGGAATAATAAAATAGAACAATAATCGCATTTCTGAAAAAAAGAAAAGAATGAGCCAAGTTGTTCAAATGTTTTCTTATCAACCACATAAACTCATGACTCATGAGATGCTTCTGAACATTATAAAAAACGATTAGAAAAAAAACAAATGATTGATTAAATCATTTCCTGTTTCAAAAAAAAACTGAAATTGTAGCTTGATCAAAAAACTCAATTGTATCTCAGTATCTCAGTTTTAAAAATCATAATTTTCCTCAAAGTTCAAAAAAATAAACAAAATGACTCACATTTGAAAATAAATATGAGAAAAATTATTTTGATTTTTTATTTGACAAAAAAATCGAAGAAAAATTGAACAAGATGTGGCAAAATGATTGATTGTAGTTTTTCGAAAAAAAATAGTGTAAAAAATGTTGACGAGACTCTGAAAATGTTTGTATTTTTTTTTGAAGAACAAAGCCGTATTCAAATGAAACTATTGAGACTAATCGAGTCTAGTTGGATTGACTGGAAATTACAGACATTTTTCGGATGTAATTGGAAAAAAAAAACTGTGACTTTTTCGTTGATTTTAGAAAAAGAAAATTAATTTTTCCAGAAAAAATTATTTTACCCAGAAAGCATGAAGTATCTTGAAAACCTTTATTTTAAAATAAAAGACATTTTAAACTTTTCTATTGTCAGGACGAAAAAATTAGAGCCTTCAAAGAGAATATGGCCTAGAAAATGCCGACAGTACACTTCACGATAGATCAAAAAAGTTTTCGAGTCTAACAGTACAATAAAAATTTAAGTTCCAGTTGAAATTTGAAATTTGACACGAATTAAAAAATAAGAAAATGTTCAAATGCTCTAAGATAACCATCCAATGTTGTTCTGTGAAAATTCGACAAGTTCCAAAGATAATAATAAAATAATTTTTTCAGACCTAAAACTTTTTTGATTTTTTTGAGAGGGAACGTGTACTGTCGCCATTTTCTAGGCCATATTGGTTCTCTTCCAAGGCTCTAATTTTTTCGTACCGACAATACAATTTACGTGTTTCAGATACCTTTTCCAATCACCGCGATCATTTGAATAATACTGAATTTTATGAATTTTTCAACGTAAAATGAATAACATGGAAACAAATAAGAAATATACGATCCACAGGTAACTAGCCCCTGCCAAAAAAATCGAGCTTGGCCGGGCGAATGCCTTGGTTTGTTTTTCTTTTTGAAAATTTTGAAATTTGATACATTTCAGTGTGTTTACCAATCTTTCATAATTTTGAAAAACAACTTTAATTAAGCATGAACATTCTTTCAATAGAAAGATCTCTTAATTTTTCCCACAACACTCTTTTATCTTTTGTGAGAAATTTGTAGAGATCACATTAGACCGGCCTCTTTTATGCGAACATACTCGATTTTAAAAGCCAACAAATCCCAAGGCCGGCCCGATACGGCCCTTATCTCACTTTTGATCATTGGTCATCTACTTTCTTTGCATATCAGTGCGATTACTTTCACGTCACGCAAATTTCACGTTTGCCAAATACTTTTTCAATCCAATCAAAATCTATCCGTCAACAATTAAACAAACAAATAAATAAATGAATGCCGGACATGTCAAAACTCGAAAAAACACTATATAAACACCTTGCAAAACTCGAATAACCATATCATTTTCTTCTGATTATGTTTACATCTCGCTTTGGATTTCTTGCATCAGTATGCATTATTATTGCAATGAATGCTTATTGGGGACAAGTTCAAGCAGCTGTTCTCCCAGTTTCTTCATCTGAAATTGCTGTAATTCCATCAAGTTCTGAAACAACTGAGACATCGACTAGCACTGCTATTGATACATTGGGAAGTTCTCGAGTAAAAAGAAGTGGATGTGGATGTGGATGTTGTTGTTGTCGACCAAGATGTTGTTGCTGTTGTCGTCGTTGTTGTACATGTTGTCGTACTTGTTGTTGTACTAGATGTTGTACTTGTTGTCGACCATGTTGTTGTGGATGTGGATGTGGATGTGGAGGAGGAGGTGGTGGTGGATGCGGATGTGGATGCTGTGGAGGATGTGGATGTGGATGTGGATGTTGTGGATGTGGAGGAGGTGGACGTAAACGTCGTTCACTTCAAAACTTGAAAATCGATCATGCTAACAGACAATTGGGAATTAAGAGAAAATCCGCTGCTGCCGGATCTGCCAATAAGTGCTAATTTATTTTCCAATGTATTTATTTAATTATTAATATGAATGTTTTCAACTTTCTGTACCAGTAAAACTTGAGATATTTGTCATCATAGAAGTCTCCAGATTATTCTGAATTGTTGAGAATCCTTCCTTCCTTGGAGCTTGTGGAGTTTCAACTTTTCGTTTTGGGAAATACGCATTTTTCAAAACATACATGAAGTTCTAAAAAATCAGAACATTTAATTTCCACTTTAGGAACTCACCAAAATATGATCAAAATTCTCAATCGCAACAAATCCGCACATTCCAATCAATAGAACAAAGAATGTGATCAAAAGATACATTTCAACATTGACGAGTCGAATTAAAGTGAACCCGATTGCAATTCCGAGTGATTCCCAGAAACGATATTTAGTGAAGGCGAATTGGAGAGATTGTCGGCCAACAAGGGCGACCCAGAAACCATTGATTTGTGTGTTCCAAACACCATCCGCCATTCCCCAAATACTTGCGACGACGTAGAATATTTCGATATCGGCTGCATTTAGGGGCCAGATCTGGAAAGAGTTGAATGAGAAGGAATAGAGGGAGAAAACGAAAAAAAAATACCATTAAGGTGATGATCATGAGAAGGTTGACAACCGCTCCGAAAACAAATAGAGGCATTCTTCCGAAAAGTTTGATCTGGAAATAATTAGGTTCATTTTTAATTGTATGAAGTATTGTTGAATTTCAGAAAAACATTGTCCGATTTTTTTCAAACACCCAAATGTCAAAACTCTATTGTTCATTTCAACTTTCTATTCCTTTCGCTTCGAGATATTTTGATCTACGAGTGTCTGATTCTCTTAGTTTCTCTCACTATTTCGTCTCGTAGATCAAAAAAACTTTTTTTGCGAAGGGAATAGAAAATCGAAATGGACAATATTGTTAATCCAAGCAGGTCATCCAACGAGAAAATGTATATGTAGTTTGAGCCGACAAAATAGCAGGTCAAGAGAATTTGAAACTTTTCAAAATTTTATCTACTTTTCGTTGGATGACCTACCTCGGATAGACAATAACAAGACCTGTTTAAAGGGGGGGGGGGAGGGGGTNAGGGGGTAAAGGGAAAAAATAAGTGAATCTTAAAAGAAAGAGCACCCTCGGAATAGTAAAACCTCCAAGGGAATTTTTCTATACGTGGGAAAATTGAAATCGTATGTAAAAATTTCTCGAATACTAGGCTTTCCGGTGAAAATTCCTTTGGGGTTATACTATATCGATGGTGCTCTTTGTTTTGAACACAAATAAATTTTTGGTGCACCTCCCCCCTTGAAGTTATTTTTGGTGCAGCTCCATATTTTTGTTCTGGTGCAGCCTCCACCAATTTTGTTGTGTGCAAAAGAAAGAGCACCATCAATATAGTATAACCCCCAAAGGAATTTTCACCGGAAAGCCTAGTATTCGAGAAATTTTCACATATGATTTCAATTCTCCCACGTATAGCTCAAAAATACGTTCAAAAAAATTTTGAAATCCAAATTTCTCAAATACTAGGCGTTTCGGTAAAAATTCCCTTGGAGGTTTTACTATTCCGAGGGTGCTCTTTCTTTTCAAAAAATAAAAAGTATACCTATTTTTTCCCTTTACCCCCCCCCCTTTAAAGAACTACAGTTTGATGCCCATTTTTAAAAAGATCCAGTTGATTACAGAACAGCAATTTCAGTGTTATTATCACGAGAACCATATTTAAAAAATTGTTTCGATATTTCCAAATTTTCAGTATTCAAAAATTTTTACTTTTACAAGAAGTCGCCAGGTTGGGTCGTGAACATATTTATGTTTTCAGTTTTTACATGTTGGCAAGGAATGTATTTATTCTCAAAAAAAGTACCTAAAAACTTAGGACTCCGGATAAGTATATTTTTTTTTGTATTCCACACGTTGCCCCCAACGTATTTCAATAATGGGGTGATGCAGATGCTAAAAAACGTGCGTTTTTTAAAATAAAATACAATGCAGGAACCTCAAAAAAACGTACGTTTAATTCAAAAAAATGACATTTCCTATGTGAAAAAGAATTAAACTTGATATTCCTGCATTGTATTTTAATTAAAAAAACGCACATTTTCTAGCATCTGCATCACCCCATAAATAAATAAAAGAATGAAATAAATATTACTTTCCAATATTTTTGTAGACTAGGATCACCATTAATTGTGTAGACACGGTCTTTTCAACCAACACTCACCAATGGTCCAAAAACCAGCGAACAAATAGCATCAGATACACCAAAACAAGCCATCACCGAACCAATTTGAACAATTCCTAATCCACAACCAATAAATGCTTTTGTATATACTCCGACTATAAATGCTTGTTCTAAACCATTAAAAATAGTTAAAGGAACAAGTAGAAAATATCGAATATTGAACATATTTTTCCACATTAATTGGAGAATTTCAGTATTGAGAGTTGTTGGAGTTTTCCTATAAAATAAATCAAAAAATGAACTTCAATTAATTTGTCGAACTAACCTTGCTATTTTATCTTTCTGTAATGCGTTTAGGAACATGCTGACAATCATTCCACTGATTACTGTACAAGCCAAATAAGCCAAACATACAACAAGATGAACATTTTGAGAAGGTGCTTTCAGGTTCAAATATGCTTGATCTGTCAATTCGGACTCGTTCATCGGAAATTTATTACCACATGTTGTGTAGATTTGATCAATTCGGACTTTTTTAGGGATTGAATAATAGAGAATATATGAAGACATTATATTCCCAATAACTTGACCACAATGAACAATCATGAAAAAATATCCGAAAAATCGAACAATTACTGTATTTTGACTTTCGAAGTTCAACTGAGCATATCGAATACCCATTTCAGTGATATAATTACATTTTGCACCCCAAATACAAGAAGCAGCAACACCGCAAAGAATTGAAGCGGGAAGCATTGAAGACAATCTGGAAAGTAAAGACAATTTCAGTTGGTCAAGTCGGAGGTATACTTACGTTGCTCGCATATTAACGATAATATACAATGTATAAATGAAAATAGCAACTATGAATGTTAATTTACACCCGATTCGATTTATCATAAAAGTTGGAATAAAAAGTGATGAAAATGCCAATGACACGTAGAATGCTCTGAAAATAATGTTTTTTCGACAAAAAAGAATCATAAAATGAAACTACAGTAATCTAATGGTTCCAAACATTAATTTTGAGTTTTCATAGTGACTCCGCAAACTTATTATCCTCTTCTATTCATTCATAACAACTTGCCCCTCCCACTTTGCACACTTTTTATGGGAGACAACCGAACCCGTTCAATGTCTGCTAGTCAATTTCATGACCTGTTTTTGTTTTGTTGGTCAATTTAGCTTTGCGCTGGGGCGATAACGTGACCAATGAGGCTTTGCCGAGGTGCGTTTATTGCTGGTTGAAAACTTTTCCCAATTGCCCGCGATGTCCCCTGAAATACGGGTGGCATACGCAATTTTTGAACGGCCCACAGGGCCAGAATATGGATAAAAACGCAATTGTATAAAGAAAATTAAATCTGTTCAACTTGGAGAGGGATACGTTGGGTTCGCTTGGAATTAGTATTTATAAATTTTAACTTTTCAAAACAAAACTATTCTTAAAAGCAGGTAAAATATTCAAGTTTTCTAACAACTTACACTAAACAATCTGACCCCAATTGCCCATTAATAGTTGTTTGCAAATTTTGAAGACCATTGAAAGCTGTGAATAAAAAAAGAAATGCAACTGATAATATCCATAAATTCGACATAATTTTCTGCATTGTTTTGTTGACTCTTTCCTTCTCCCGACCACTCAACATATCTCGTTTCTTTTTTCGAATTAGTTTTGCGATCAAATCATGACTGAAAACCAGCAATTTCTCAAGTTCAGAATGGACTACGTACCTATACAAATATGCTAGATTCTCATCATCTTCTTCGTCCACTGAATGCATTAAATGTTGCATTGTGACTAATTGATTACTTCGAGCTAATCTCCTTCTCGATCCATGAATCGGACAAAAATGATCATATTCAGGTACTCGTTCTAACTCTGTTGCTTGTGTGAAATGATGATCATCATTATCAAAAGAAGAACCTCGGAATAAATATGAACATTTCTCATTGACTTCCAACTTTTGTTGTTCTCTTCCTAAA
>LR552330.1:0-15116 GCA_900536415.3 Caenorhabditis sp. 38 MB-2015
TAATTTGTTTTTTTTTTTTTTAATGTATAAACTAACATTATTTTCCTTCATATAATTGGGCGCACTGAAAATGGTGACAAGTTTTCGATCATAGGTGAATTTGAAGCCCGGTTCTTGAACTTGATGTCCTCGAACAATCAACTCTATTTTCAGCTTCTTCAGGCATTCTCGAATCGCCCCACCATTGAAGGCGATTGAGAGACCACGTTGAATGTTTCGAAGATATTGTGGCGCCTCATTAACAGAACTGATATTGCCATTATCCAGTGGGTCACTCCACAACAAATCCAATGCCAACTTATTCTCATTGAGGTCAACTATTGGGCGCTTGATCTACAAAAACACAAGGTATATCATTTTTGAACATGGTAGTACATTTCGAATATCATCCAATGAATTGAGAGCCGGTGATATTCCTCCATGCATGCATAGGATTCTTCCACCAACCAGTCCAGCTAAGGGCATCCATGAGAAGGCTTCATTAAAGTGCTCCCATACTTCAACACCTTCTTTTTCGCCCAATTTGTTCACCAACTCTTCCTGAAAAAAAAATAGTCCAGTAGAAGACCGAAAAGTGATATTCTTACCCTGAAACCATATGCATTGTTGATATTCCTCGTCTCATGATTTCCACGAAGAAGCATGAATTGTTTTGGATACCAAATTTTGAGACCAAACATGATACAAATGCATTCAACGGAAAATGAGCCGCGATCAACAAAATCGCCGAGAAACATAAATCGATGAGTATTGAAGCCGGCTCCAAAATCCGGTGCATTTTCTGCTTTCAAGTTTGTGCCATACTGTGCAAAAAGAATTCGAATCAGATCTCGATACTGTCCATGAATATCTCCAACGATTGAGCAAGGCGGTGAAAGAGTGGCAAGTGTCGGCTCTCTTTGGAATATTTCAATCACTTGTCGATTTAGCTCATGTAGTTCGCCAGGAGTATATTTTTGCTGAAAAAGATATCTTATATCTAAAATTAATACCCTCTACCTAAAAATACTCACACTTCTCTCATTAATATATCGATCCACACGAAAATGTTTTTTGACAAATTCGATAATATCAAAAGGTTCATCATTGACCGTTTTTATTATGCTTTTGTTAGTCATCTAATATATGCTGATTTTTTTGAACTATATTAATTGAGATTTGAAATCGGAAATACTCTTTATTTTTTTCATTTTTTCCACAATAAATGTAAACGTGTCTAGTTCACGCTAGAAATTATACCGTGAAATATTAAAATTTTCTATAAATAGACGAAAAAATTAAGAACCTTCTATTTTATATTTTCTACCACGAATAATATAGTTCAAAAAAGACAGCATAAGATGGTTAAGAAAAGCATAACTGACAGTACATAAGGTGAGTAAGATATTCATATTCTAATATTACTGTATTATTTTCAGTATAATTAATACAAGCGAAAAAAGAGCCATTCAATGTCATCGAAATGGTCAAAAAAAATTTGTGCACAATGAAATGTGGCACAATGAAAGACCTAAAGAATTACACAAACTACTCGAATAATAAATAATTTATTTTGAATGTTTTTTGCAAAATAAAACGCCCGTTCGCCCGCGCCCGTTTGCCTGCACGCCCGATTTTTCAACCTTAGATCCGAGTAATACTTTGTTAAGGATACAAGCAGAATAATTAACGAAAAAGGGTAATACCTAGGGTGGGTATGGGTCGGTTCAGATGACTCGGGTAGGATCATGGCAATGTTAAAATGTTAAAAGCAATGTTAAAAGGTTAAAATCCCGTACACGAACAACTGTACAAGTCTGAGATGTTTTCACGTGACAAGGGAAAATGAACTAGAAGACAACTACTAAAAGCTGGTGTTTGTGCGTAAACTTCGCTCTCATCATCGATTGGCAATGATTTCAGAAGGAGTTCTTCCTCGGAAGTTTCGGTCCCCTGGTTGTGGACAATGTCTCTGAGTTCAGTTAGCAAATACTATCATTATCACAGGCTTCTGAACTTTGTTATCGAAATATCTGAACTTTGTGTGAGTAAATAAATTGAGATATGAATTGTATTAAAATGTGTGATATAAAAAATTGTCGTCTCTCTTGCGGGAGATCGACTCTCAACAATCAATTTTTTGGAAGAATTTCAAAGTACAACAATTGAAGGATTTTTTTTAATGTTTAATTTTTCTTCTTTTCAATAAATGATTCGATATAAAAATGTTAGATTTAATGGAATCGTACTTCAATCGAATCACATTCGGTTGTTGATAAGTATGATTTTTCGAGAGAAGAATAGTTTATTTGTTCCCAAACGAATGGTTCGAACTCAAACCCAGGTCAGGTACCTCTTTTCAACACACTCTGGCCTTCAGAAAGAATAATTTTTATTCATTGAAAAAACAAAAGAAAATTCAGCAAAAAAATACCAAACACACACACGAGAACAAAAATTTATTTAACTTGTATTATCAATATTTTTACTCTTCTTTAATTCTCCGAGTTGACTTTGATATTGATTGGATCATTCTCCAACAAGTCTACGACCAATTGAGCAAGATGGTGGAAGAACTGCAGGTGTTGCTCCATTCAACTCAGGAGCACAATCCTGTTAAAAAGATAATAATTAGAAAGCGGGTCCTTATATTTTTCGAAAACTCACATTTCTCTCATTCACCCATCGATCCATACCAAAACCTCCTTTGCAAATTTTAACAGTCATTTTGTTAGTTACGATTTTATTGACGATTTTATGCTGTCTTTTTTGAACTATATTTATTGAGGTACAAAATACAAAATACTTCATAATATTTTCTTAGTTAGGAAAAATATCTAGAACACGTTCAAAATGTTTTCTCGTGTTCTAGAATTTTTTTTATAAAATAGAGAAAGTTAGTAGTGTTCTTTTATTTTCGATTTTCTACCTTTATAAATATAGTTCAAAAAAGCAGCTTTCAAGGTATGCGATTTCTCCTTCAAAAGTACAGTACCTTTCTTACAGTATGGTAAATAAAAGCAAACATGTCAGCAAAAACGATGATGACTCATTCGATGTGATTGAATTTGTGCAGCGACATTTGGCCTCTAGCTCCTGGCTCAATGAGCGAACTCAAGTATACACTCCAAAAGAACTACGCGAACTCGTCAAATTGGTGATAGATATACTGAAAAAAGAGCCAGTGTTAGCGACAATGTCACCGCCTTGCACAATAGTTGGCGATATACATGGCCAGTTTGTGGATTTGTTGCGAATTTTGAATTCGCGATCAAAAGTTGGTGCGGAGAATAAAAAGGATATTGACCTGGGATGTATCACGTCAAGATTCGTGTTTCTTGGCGATTTCGTTGATCGTGGCTCATTTTCAGTTGAATGCATCTCTCTGATGTTTGGGCTCAAGGTCATCTATCCGAAACAATACTCACTTCTTCGAGGCAATCATGAGACCAAAGCCGTCAACTTTGCATATGGATTCAGAGAAGAGCTGGTGAACAAATTGGGGCAAGCGGAAGGTGTTGAAATATGGGAACACTTTAATGAAGCCTTCTCATGGATGCCCTTAGCTGGATTGGTTGGTGGAAGAATCCTATGCATGCATGGAGGAATATCACCAGCTCTCAATTCATTGGATGATATACGAAATGTAGGTTCTATCCTAGAATAGGGGTATTTTTGTCGGTTAATATTCAAACTTAAATATTTTAAGATTGTCAAAAACGTTTTTTGAATTTTATGTGTGGTAAACTCACAACCATTAAATCCCCTTTTTTTGAACCTATGGTTTGGACCCAAAAACCCTAAATTTGGACCCTAAAATGGACCCTAAAATTTTGGATCTTAATCTATATTGTTTTAGTACCTCTATTCTCGTTTTCTGAAAAATTCTGAAACCTGCTCATTTTTTTGTAGATCAAGCGCCCGATAGTTGACCTCAATGAGAATAAATTGGCATTGGACTTGTTGTGGAGTGATCCAGCCAATAACATGAGTGTCAACTTGATCAACGAAGAGCCCCAATTTTTGTGCAACGTGGTGCGCGGTCTCTCATGCACCTTTAATGCTCCAGCAGTTCGAGAATGTGTGAAGAAGTTGAATGTTCAGTTGATTGTGCGAGCACATCAAGTTCAGGATCAGGGATTCACCTTTTCCGCTGATCGTAAGCTTGTCACGGTTTTCAGTGCTCCCAACTATATGAACGAGAATGATGTATGTTTTTTCGGTATTTGTCTCAACTTCATTTCGGTATTTTTCCCAATTTCAGAATCAAGGCGCTGTCATTAAAGTGGCTGCAAATGGTAGAATATCTATTGCCGTTTTCCGGAGTGCAAAGAAGAATAATAATAAAATGAAAGGTGCACAACAAGTGACAAAAGGAACATCTACAGAAAGCACGAAAAAGACACAGACTACCAGTACCAGCAGTAAAAGTGTAACTGTTACAAAATAAATGAATTTTAATATTTTACAAAGCTGAAGCTAACACTGTCAAGATTAGTATCCCAAAATGTGGAATCACATTAATTTCAGAGAATTGTTTGAAGTTCAGCTGGAAAAATACTTATTCGAAACAAAACTCATTATTTTTTATCTCTATAGAGCGAACTTGAGCCAGTGATTTTTGTTTGTTTCTTCGTTCAAACGAGTAGCCGACATTTGAGGCGTTTGGTTGTTTGCTATATTTTGTGTGCGTCGCTAAGCGGCGCCGCCTCGATGGTTTAAAAACTGTTTGGTCTGATCTTTCAGCTTTTCACGTGGAGCACACCAAGAGTTAGATACATGATATTGATCAGCATACGAAACTGTATCGAATGGTATAGGTCAGTAGCAACCTCATGTGATTTCCTTGTTGTGATCCTCGATGCACAAAGAAACATTCCTTCATTGGTTTCTCTTCTGTCAAGTTTCGAATACATATGACTCACTTTTGAGATGTTTTTTTTTTGCCAAATCGTTTTCAGCGAAAAATAGAGCCGGCATATATGACTCATCGTAGATGCCAATGATCAAGAATATTTCATAACATATCATATCATTCGTTGCACTTTTATGGCGAATAGTGTTATCTATATTGAAGGGGAAATCGATGAGGATTGTCTCAGCGAGTTGAACAATTTGTTGGCGTATGAAAAAGAAAGTTTTTTTCGAGATTTGAATTCGAGATCTTTCTTCAATTTTCAGATGGGATTCACACATGGGATAACTTCGTTGGACATGATGGAATTGCAATTCGCAAGCTACTTGGATACGTCCACGGAAAGGTGTGGTTTCTATTAATTTTGTAGAGAACTCATTAATAGTGAGAGAAAAAGAAATGGCATTTTTTAGCGTGACCTAACGTTTTCAAGTTATGCTGGCAACAAAGAGAACAAAATTATTTTGTATTTTACAGCTCAATAAATATAGTTCAAAAAAGACAGCGAAAAATGAGCAATAAAATCGTAACTAACAAAATGACTGTTGAAATCGGCAAAGGAGGTTTTGGTATGGATCGATGGGTGAATGAGAGAAATGTGAGTTTTCAAAAATAGAAGGACCCGCTTTCTAGTTATTATATTTTAACAGGATTGTATTCCCGAGTTGAATGGAGCAACACTTGTCGTTCTTCCACTATTTTGCTCAATTGGACGTAGACTTGGAGAGTGATCCAATCAATATCACAGATGTCAACTTGAAGCTTCACACACAATAATTAAATTTTTGTAATCATATCAAAGAGTATACTTTTTCTTACAAATGTTTTAATTTTTTATCAATAAATATCTACTGCAAGTTTATATTATGTTGTTGGTATTGGACATGGTTCCGACTCGGACCAGGCAGATCCGGATCACAATAGAAAAATTCCCACTTCCAAGTCTTGAGCTTAATCTCATATCAGATTCGATTCATTTTTTCGATCCTGGGTCGAATGGGTTGGGTCAGGGCAAAAATGGGTAACTATGTGAATGATCTTGTCCTCCAATATTTGTTTGTGGATTTTTTTCTAGTGGATTTATAGGTGGCTCGATTCAGATTTTTCTCCAATAATTGAACTCAATCTTGGTTTTAACCTGAATAAAATTCGACTTCACCCAGGTGACCTCTCGAACCACAAATAGTCCTGATAAAAAGGGGGAGAAAATTTTTTGATGAATTGAGATCAACAGTGAGGTATTTCATCTATGGCCTGTTGCTTTGTATCGGCAGTTCACTGATTTTTTCAATTGTGAAAAAATATGGTTATATAGAGTACATAGAACATTCAAAAATAAAGGATTTATTATTCGAGTAGTTCGTGTAATTCTTTTTTAGATCTTTCATTGAGTAACGAACAACACATTTTTTGTGTTGTTTGACCATTTCGATGACATTGAATAGCTCCTTTTTCGCTTGTATTAATCATACTGAAAATAATACAGTAATTTTAGAATATGAATATCTTACTCACCTTTTTATTGTTAGTTATGCTTTTATTAACCATCTTATGCTGTCTTTTTTGAACTATATTATTCGTGGTAGAAAATACAAAATAGAAGGTTCTAAATTTTTTCGTATATTTATACATATACTCCACGGTATATTTTCTAGCGTGGCCTAAATACTTTTTCATTCATTGTGGGAGAAAGAGGGTGAACATCGTATTTCCGATTTCAAATCTCAATTAATATAGTTCAAAAAAATCAGCATATATTGGATGGTTAACAAAAGCATAATAACAAACAATACAACTGTAATTGATGAACAATTTGAAATTACTGGTTTTCTCAAACGACATTTACGTCCAGATCGATATATAAATGAGAGAAGTGTGAGTTTTTTAGAAAGGGAGTGTTAGTCAGATATAAAATTTTTATTTCCAGCAAAAATACACTGCCAGAGAGCTACACGAGCTCAATCGACAAGTCATTGAAATATTCCAAAAAGAGCCGACACTAGCCAATCTTTCACCGCCTTGTTACATCGTTGGGGATATTCATGGACAATATCGAGATTTGATTCGAATTCTGAATCTCCAGCGTTCTGGATTGAAAGTGGAGCATAATTCGCCGGATTTCGGAGCCGGTTTCAATACGCACCGATATATGTTTCTTGGTGATTTCGTTGATCGCGGCGCTTTTTCCACTGAATGTATTTCTCTCGTTTTTGGTCTCAAAATTGTTTATCCAAAACAAATAATTCTTCTTCGAGGAAATCATGAGACAAAGTCGGTCAATTTTGCATATGGTTTCCGGGTAAGATACAACTTCATACAGTGGTGTTGAATAATTTAATACCCTATTGGTTGAATCATCATAGCTCAGCTCAAAATAGTCCACATGACCCCATGTTTTGCAGAGTTCTGCTTCAGAAACATTCTCCAAATTTTGTTTAGCGTTATTTGGAAATATTCAAAATTTGGGGAGTTTAGGTGGTTTGAAAATGACCACTTTCTAGGGCACATTACTGATTTTTGGTCCGAGTTATGACCGTTTAACCAATAGGGTATATACTTTTGCTCACTCACTCTATTTAGGCTTAAGCCCATATATTGATTCAGGAAGAATTGGTGAACAAGTTGGGCGAAAAAGACGGTATTGAAGTATGGGAGCACTTTAATGAAGCCTTCTCATGGATGCCCTTAGCTGGATTGGTTGGCGGGAAAATCCTATGCATGCATGGAGGAATATCACCAGCTCTCAATTCATTGGATGATATACGAAATGTAACCCTCTTCTTTAAAGTTCTGAAACCTGCTCATTAATTTTTGCAGATCAAGCGCCCGATAATCGACCTCAATGAGAATAAATTAGCGTTAGACTTGTTGTGGAGTGATCCGCTGGATAATGGCAATATCAATACGGTTGATGGAGAGCCAAAATATCTCAAAAATCCTCAACGTGGTCTCTCATGCACCTTTAATGGTGGAGCAATTCGAGAATGTGTGATGAAGTTGAATATTCAATTGATTGTGCGAGGACATCAAGTACAGGATCCGGGCTTCAAGTTCACCAGCGATCGAAAACTTGTCACCATTTTCAGTGCGCCCAACTATATGAAGGAGAATGATGTTAGTTTATACATTAAAAAAAAACAAATTAAACCTGAAATTTTTTTTTTTTTTGCAGAACCTTGGAGCTGTGTTGACAGTTGGGGAAAACGGTAGTCTCCGTATCCGAATTTTACGACCGATTGAGAAAGGAGCAAAGAGAAGTGAGCACGAAGTGACGAGAGGAGATTTATCGGACACGGACAATGATAAGAAGAAGGAGCAGAAAACGCAGTCGCTCATGAAAAGTTGTCCATCTAGTAGCTCGATAAAGTCGAAAAGATCAAAATCAAAAAGATCGAAAAAGTCAAGCTTGAAAAAGGCTCCAAAAAGCGACAAATAAATGGTTTTTTTTTTTTTNTGAAATTTGTAATAATTTTTATCCATGTCTATCATATTTTTATTTTATGTAAAATAAAAGTAGTATGCAGACCCAACCAACAGTAAAAAAGGCTTGACCTGTAGCTTGGTCTGTGAAATGGTTCTCAAGAAAAAACTTACAGGATCCGATTCTGTGGAATTGTCAACTCACCGTGTTTAAAATTATTCGGTGCACGCTTTCATTACAATCAGGGTCACTTAAACAGAATGTGACACGGCTATGATCCAATTCGTCTCACTTGACTCGGGTCAAATTGGGTAGAAGGAGCAGAAAACGCAGTCGCTCATGAAAAGTTGTCCATCTAGTAGCTGGAAGAGTAGTCAGTCGAAAAGTGGACAATAAATGGTTGATTTTTGAATTTTATTGATCGAAAGTTAGTTTAAAAATATGTGAAAAAGATTATTTTGAGCAAAATGAAGTAACAAAAATTGAATTCTAAAACTACGGCTCATCAATAACAGTGAAAATAGTAGCATCCGTGAGTTGAGAAGCTTCCAATATCTTGAGAATCCAACCTTCTCTGGAAACTACGATTTTCTTCTTCGTCTTCGATGAACTTGCTTTGAACATGAGTTGGCAAATCATGTGTCATTTTGTCTTGTTGATCAGAAGTCCATTTGGTGCAACTTGAGACGAACCAATGAGCAAGGAAACAACCAACAATGGCGGGTAGGATGATGACATCTGAAATTTTTAAAAAATTCATCGAGGATTACTTGATCATGAAAATCAACTAACTAATTAGCCAAAGAAGTGTGATGGTAGAAGTTTGGAATGGGCCGGAGCAACTGAAGTTTGAAACTAATTCAGTGTCAATTGGAATGTAGCATTCGAACTGGAAAAAAATAAATATTCGAAATTTTTGTGGTTTTTGAATCCGGTTAGAATAAGTTCAATTCAGGTTTTTAGACAAAACAAATTTAGGGCGAAAAGGTAGAAACATTGAAATAATTGTTGTTTGATTTTCACATGGTTGCTTGGCACCGAACTTTCTGTCAAGGCGTGGATATTAGAAACCAATCTCTTTTTCAAGGTGTGGTTGCTTGACAGGAACGTTCTTGTGTCAAGTCATGGTTGCTTGACATCAAATCTTGTGTCGAGGCGTGGTTGCTGGACACCAGATTCTTTTGTCAAAGCGTGGATACTTGACACCAAACTTTCTGTCAAGGTGTGGATGCTTAACACCAGATTTTCTGTCTAGGCGTGGATATTAGAGACCAAACTCTTTTTCAAGGTGTAGTTGCTTGACAAAAACGTTCTTGTGTCAAGGCGTGGCTGCTTGACATCAAATTTTGTGTCAAGGCGTGGCTGCTTGACATCAAGTTCTGTGTCAAGGCGTGGCTGCTTGACATCAAATCTTGTGTCAAGGCGTGGTTGCTGGACACCAGATTCTTTTGTCAAAGCGTGGATACTTGACACCAAACTTTCTGTCAAGGTGTGGATGCTTAACACCAGATTTTCTGTCTAGGCGTGGATATTAGAGACCAAACTCTTTTTCAAGGTGTAGTTGCTTGACAAAAACGTTCTTGTGTCAAGGCGTGGCTGCTTGACATCAAATTTTGTGTCAAGGCGTGGCTGCTTGACATCAAGTTCTGTGTCAAGGCGTGGCTGCTTGACATCAAATCTTGTGTCAAGGATTGGTTTCTTGACAGGAGAGTCTCGTGTAAAGGGGTGGCTGCTTGACTCGAGATTATTTGTCAAGGCGTGGTTGCTTGACAGGAGAGTCTCGTGTAAAGGGGTGGCTGCTTGACTCGAGATTATTTGTCAAGGCGTGGTTGCTTGACATTTTTTCGGAGCAGATAATATTTTTAAATCAACAACTCACTTCATGTTGTTCCACCAATTCAAACAATGAATCAATTCGATAATTTTCAATCAACCCCTCGAATGTGATAGTGCCATTTGAAATGGTGCAGTCGAGAGTTATTGGCTGGATCATTTCGAAAGGAGTGCTCATAATGTTCACCTCGATGTCTCCCTGGAAAAAAACAAAAAAAAACAAAACAAAATAAGACAATTGGTATAAGCAGCACAAACGGAATAATTGCATGAATCTTCATGATCGATCGTCGTTCCTAAGAATATATATATACATTTTTTTGATATATTTTATGATTTGAAGCAAAGTACACTAGGAAAACCATAAATTTCTTCTGAAAACGCAGATTAAATTCAAAAAAAATCGAAAAAATCACTAAAAATAGAAACGTTAACATAAATAATTGCTCTCCAAATAATCGTTTTATTAAAAAAAAAATAATTGGCTCATTTTTATAAAAAATCGTTAAATTGGAGAGAGCAGCCAAATGAAAACATTAAACTAAATGGCTATGGCCAATCGTTCTCACAAAAATAATATATGATTTTTTCCTTTGGTGTTTCTTATAATTTGCGCCATGCTAATGAGTCATATAAGCGGGGTCATTAAAAGAATGGCTGGGTTAAAAAAATGGTTTTCATAACTGTAAAATTAAAAAAAAAAACGTTTTGAAAAATCAGAGAAGGAACCACCAAAAGAAAACATTACAGTCAATGATTATGGTCGATCAATCGCTCTAACAAAAACTATACGATTTTTCTCTTCCTTGTCCTCTTTGACATGATTCCTAGAATGTTTCAGCACAAGACTTTCGACCCAGTTGGAAAATGATAAAGAAGATCTGAAAATGAGCATATTGTGCTCAAAATTCCAATAGGATCTTAATCGAGAAAGCCATCCGGGATATTGCAACAACTTACAGTGATGATCAAAAGTTAGTTCTTAAATAGGAAAATCGTCCGTTTGACACCATATTTTATGATTGAAGGTATTAGAAAAATACTTCAGTTTGTGTAGGACAACATCTGGAGAAATGAATATCTGAAATTTTTCAGGGACAGCTTTGTTTTGCTACGCCTACATACAAATACAATTTGAAGCAGGTTCATTGGTGTTGACACACTTTATGAATTTTTGAAAACTTTTTCTTTTTATAGATTTTTAGGTAAAAAAAAGTGTTCTTCTTCATAAGAGCAACTCGCCAGCTCTCCATATCCCAATTTCAATTGAAGGGGTTGATCAAACGAGTAGCCGACGATTTCCGGGTTGTGCTGATTGCTATACATGTTGTGTAAATTCGAACTTTGTAAAAAAACCTGAATTTATGTCCTTAATACATGTTTGTTCATCAGTTTTAGGAAATATTTATTGAAAATCAAAAAAAATCAAGAATATTATGCAAACATCATAAAAATCAAAAAAAAAAAAAATCAGAGTGAGCGAGAATGAAAGAACACCTGAGCAGTGAAGTATACAGGTACACATCAGGATGAAATTGAAAAATGTCAAAACTGACGAATTTTAGGGGAACTGAATTCGAGATATTTGACATCAACAGGCCTATTCTGGAATTTTGGACTGGTAAAAGACAATTTTATCATGGTGTGTTGCTTTTACAGGATTTCAGTAATAAAAATGATGACAATTTTCAGATATTTACAAACAACTTCGAATCATCGTCTACGATCCACCCGACTAAGGCATAATGGTTTTGAAAATTGCTTTTTCTCTCTTGCCAATTCAGGTACACTGTAATTTTTTTTTGTGACCCCAAGAAAAAAAAAATGGTAAACTCACCATCTTGCTCTAAGTTGTCGATCTTGGACTCGATTTTTCAAAGCAGCAAAATAACATACAAAAAGCATTTGTGAGGTGATAGAAATGAAGACAAGGAGTAAGAGGGGAGCAACTGAAAAATATTGAGCATGAGTTCAAATGATCTCACAAAAAATAACTCACCTTCAATGATTTTTGAGAATATGTCAGTTTCATTTGGAGCATCATCAGGAGTCGGCTCATTTTGCTCCTCTTCAGGCATCACTTTCTGGCCTCCAACGGATGCCAAAAAACCAGCAAGAATCAAAGCAAACTTAGTGAAGCACATTTTTAGTTTTCCAATAAATGATATATATATGGTTGATCGTCACACATACACATAAATTTTCGTCTGTTTCTTTGTTACATCTTATTTTATGCCTTCTTCATATGGTTTGGGAAGAAAAGTCATTTTTCTCCGGAAGGAAGGAAAGAAGAAAAAAACGATGGGATCGGAAAACAACAATTAGTTTCCTCAAGTTGAACGCGAACGCGTTATGGAGGTTGATCAATAAAAAAGTGAAACTGAACATCATAGCATAGAATTTTAATATTTTTTCAGTTGTTCCACTCTTGTTCCTTTTCTTCATTTCTATCAGGTCACAGATTTTTGAAAAATCGAGTTTGAAAGATCGACAAAATCAGAGCAAGGTGGTGAGTTTACCATGTGTTCTCTTTGGCTCACAAAAAAAAAGTTTTCCGTCAATTACAAAATTGAAAATCTTGACATGATCTACAAGTTTGTAATTGACCACTTTTTGATAACTCTTGTGGTTTCCAAGATATTCTCATTCTTCGTAGCCAATTGGGGTGTGCTTATATTACAGTATTTATAAACTAATAAATTAACGAGATAGATGAGGGAGAATAGCCCGCAAATTTCTTCAAACATTGGAAAAGGCTAATACGGGTATGTCAATTGCACCCTGTACGGTATATCTGAGCGTTTTTCTTAAATTTCTGATTTACTTGACACTAAAAATCACATTTTGATAAAATAATTTTCCAATAATCTGAGGTTCGGAACTAAAGCTGCAGATCTTGACTATCTTGACTTCAGTTTTTATATTTCTCAACTTCATTCTGACATGGTGCTGTAATTTACACTGCTCAATGCTTTCATGTAATTTCATTTTCGCTCACCCCAATATTTTTTTTTATTATTCTGATGTTTGCCTAATATTCTTGATGTTTTTTTTCTGATTATTATTGATTTTGAATAAATATTTTTTAAAACTAATGAACAATTTCTGAAAATAGTCCTGATATTTAGAAAATTTTTCGGTTTTCAAAAGGTTCGAAATCACAACGTTCCAGTTTCGGTTCCGCACAAGCCTGACTCGCAAAATTTGCTACCAGAAGAAGCTAGTCAACTTTCCGCTGTTTGTTGAAAGTTGGCGTCTTGGCTGAACAATGAAGGATAATTTGATTTTTTGAGGATAGGCTACACTAAAACTCTCCATCATCTTCAACTTCCATCCGAATTTAACCCATAGAGTTGTAATGTTTAAAACATCCAACTTAGTTTTGCTATATCGACACGTGCCTACACCCAGTTATCATACATAATTAAGAGAATTAGTTATAGACCATCATAAACCGTAAAATCTCATATCTGTAGCAGAGTTTCAACCTGGGTATCGAGTAGATCCAGTGATATTTTTCAATTGTGCCATATCCGGATCAGATAAGGTCGGATCGTATTGGATAAGTTGGGGCAAGATTCGGTATGGTTGAGAAGAGGGTTCAGTTTGGACCCTAAAAATTACACTGCAGCCAAATCAAGAAATATTTTATTTTATTTTTTTATTTATTTATTCAATACGTGTTTGCCACGTGAACATAACATAATAATGAGAAATGATATTAAAAAAAAACATCGAGAAACAATGAGTAAAATGAGTAAAATTTATGAATAAAAAATAGAAACTGAACTGAACACTGACGACAAAAAAAGTGGAAATACAAATTAAAAAACACAAAAAAAGCAAAATAAGCATACCAAAGTTTGAAAAAGCCGAATGGTTTAAAGGTACAAAAGCGTGGAGGGATGACACGAAAAATGTGAAAAAAAATCAGGTTACAAAAAAAAACAATAATATCCACCTTAATACCATTTCCCCCCACTGCGAAGTTTGATGATTCTGGTTCGTCTAAATCTCACTCTAATCTTCTTGCAGCATTTGCTGAAAACAAAATGTTTTTTTTTCAAAAGCAAACAAATCATGACAAACTCACCACTTTTTGGCGGGGTTTCGATTTTCGATTACGCCATGGGGGCTTTTTTCGAACATTTTATAACCAAAAACAAAAAAGCAGACAACGATACAGGATGCCAATAGAAGTAAAAACCAAGCAACTGCAAAAAAATAAAACTGTGAAAATTTCAGAGAAGTTCACAAAAACTAACCAAAAAGGGAGATGTTAGGCTTGTTTTGCGCATTAAAACTGTTACAGCTTTGAGGCGTGTAACATTAATATAACACAATGGTATTAGTAAGACTTTATTATAGAGAGATGTGAGAGAGGAATAGCTCAATACTGGCTTCTGTCGTGCTTCTTAAATAGGCGTCTAATTGATCTGATATGACGTGGCAGTTGACGACATCCTTGACGTGGCAGTATTAGTGACCGACAAGGTCACGTTATTTATGCACTACTATTGCAGAGTGCAACACTTCCCTTACTTCATTGATAGAATAGCAGGTCCGTGTAGTCGACAATTATGCATTTGATATTTGGCATTGTGCACACTTCCCTTACTTCATAGATAACATAGAGGATTCGTGTGGTCGACGTTTGATGGCATTGATGCAATATTGTGGTCTTTTAATTGACATCTTTGTACCGCAGGAATCTGGTTGATCGGTGCCAATCGATACAACATGATGCGGGCGACATAGTCGTCTTTGTGGCAGCATAACCTTGATAATTGGCTGGTGCATTTTGGCATTTGTTGGCAAGGGGCAACTTCCTCCTTTCGATGACATATTGGATAATCAATTTTCAAAATTTTCAAAACTGAATATGGAGTCCTACTTGGGGTGCTTGCTACCTTCGATATTGGGGATAAAATAGTTGATCGGTGCCAATCGATACAACTTTGCCTTTCT
>LR552331.1:0-19885 GCA_900536415.3 Caenorhabditis sp. 38 MB-2015
CGTTTTTTTTCGCTTTTTTTTCTCGTTTTTTCCAGCTTTGAACATCGCAAAAGATTTTATGTCAATATGTCTCAAATTTATAAGTAGTTCCCATATAATGCGCGTATAAAAACTTCAGTCGTTGTAGTTATTATATCATTTTTCGAGACTAAAATAATGGACATTTTACATTTTCACCACAAATGGGAAAATTTAGAACAGAAATTTAATTAAATTTTCTTTTTGCAAAATCAGCATTCCTACAACTTTTCTGAATTTGCAGTATTCACAAATCCAAAACTCAAAAAAAAAAAAATAGTTTTGGAATAATGTACTTCGAGATAATGTACTTCGAGGCTCGATTAATCTATTGAACTTGGCGGATAATTTTGATTTAATTTTTCGAAAAATTTAGAAGTTCTTTTTTTCTGTGAAATTATAAACTTTGCGCTCATTTTCAAAATTTTAAAATATCAATGAATCAAATGTTCTGAGTATTATGTTAATTCACAAAGATTCCAGAAAGTCGATGGAAGAATTGCATTTAAATCATTCACATTTAAAAAACACCGTTTCAATATTTTTATATGATGATTTTCCCGAATGTGTAATGCTAAACACCCAAACTTGTCTTCTCGAAAGCTATAAAACAGCTGCTTAACATGTTTGAAATTCAGAATTCTCGAAATTTCTGAAAAATTTTGTATTTTTGAAAAAAATACGTTTCAGAATCCCATCATGTTATTCTCTAAAATAAAAATGCTAATTATTCATTCAATTCTTCCCTAAAATAATAATTCTTTCTAGATAATCGTTTCTGGATGCGCACTTTTCAACGCAATTCTAGACGTCGAAAACGACACAAACGGAGCAGCAATTCGTATTTTGATGGTTATGGTCGCCCTGCTCTCACATTTCTATGAGGTATTTCAGGGTGAAGTATCTCTTCACCTACATTACTTTATTATTTTTAGAACTACTTTCTGTTCAACGCAATATCCGCATTCTATCGTGAACAAGAAGGGTTACAATCTACAAGACCACCACCAAGTTACAACCTGTTCGCCAAAAGTGCGCCAAGTAATATTATTGTGCCTAAGAAGTCTTGTGAAGAGTCTCCTACTGGTGATATTGAACAACGAGGAGATGGGGAAGATGAAGAAGAACCTAGATGTTCAACACCGCCTCCGCCATCCTATGAATTTGCGATGGAGCGGATAAGAGCGCAAGCTGAAATTGTGTAAAATAGTGGAAGCTTATTTTTTTGTACAAGTTTTTAATAACGGGTTATTGGAATAAAACAAATTTGCCTTTTTTAGAGTTACACACATCAATGAAACTGTATACGTTTCTATCAAATTCAACATTAAAAATTTGGTCAATCCCGAGATTCACTTTGAGAATGTGAATGGTTCTGTTGTTTAACTCTTCAGTTTTTTTATATTGTCAAAAGTCAATCGGATTTTAACTTTTTTTCGTTCTAAATTTAATTTTAACTTAACTTAATTTGGTAACCTAATTAATTATCGTATTTCTGGAAATGAGCAATAGAGATACGTTTTTTCTAATTGAATTTTAAATGACTGAAATTTTATTTCTTCTGTTATATTACTTTTCACATGCATTCATCCGAACTGACACCCCAGAATTTTATTTTATATCCAACACGTTTGATATGATCGATTTAGAGTTTATATTTTCTCGTTTTTCTTTATCATAACTTTGAAAATTAGGATTTTTTATCTGAAATGTTTTTGAACTTCATCTTGGCGAGGTACAACTTTCGTAACATCAAAAATTGGTAGAATTTAGATTGAAAATTTCTTCAACCATAAATTATGTTTTTTTTTTTTGAAAATAAATTAAAATGATACCTTCAACAACTATGACAACAACGAACATCTTGATTTCCTTTTCTATCCACAAAAAATGAAAATATTCTCTCAATTCGAAGTATCTAGGCTTACCTTCATTCTTGTTCCATCGATGATTTCTTCAAGTTCCACTCTAGGTGAATCAAATATTTTTCTTGGAGTCAACCCCATTTTTTTCTATTCAACGAGAAAAATCTCAGATTAACAATTCATCTTTCAAAGGGTATAATAATAACAGTAACAGTAACAGTAACAAAAAACAACAGTGTTAAACAGGAATTTACAAAAACTTGAGATATTCTTTAAAAAAGAGAATTTTGGTTGACTCTTTGAATTTTTGAAACTCGGCGCTTTCTGCGAATAATTTGGCTTCGATTCCTCTTTTCAACGATGCGACACAATCTTTCTGAAAATATTGGTTTTATTTCTTTGAGTATCAAGCATTCATATCTTACCATCAACTCCTCATTATTATTGGTTTCAGCCTTCTTGATTTTTTCAGTAAGTTCAACGCAAGTGTTCTTCACGAAATAATCCTGGCATCTTTTGTTCAGTGATTCGATTTCGAATTTTTTTGATAAATCCATGAGAATGTCGTATGTTCTAGCTATAAACAGAGCTTTTCAAAATGATAGATGATTCTGATGCTCACCATTTATATCAATAGGGTCGGGCGAGATTGCCGCGAGTAAATGAGCGAAATCAAAAGCATCCACGTCAAGGATCGAAAACGAGGCTGCTTTATTGTTTGCAAATTTTGCATAAAAATACTTCGAGAATGTGCACAAAAACTGAAAAGAGAAATACAGCTATTTTTGAAAGGTGAAAATAGGTTACCCCCTTGCTGATGTGGAACGAAGAACTTTTCACATTGATCGACACATCGCAATAAATCGAGTTGCCTTTTGTGAAATTATAACACTTGTAGCTGATAATAACATCAACAAAAATTGAATTGTTATCGATATAGCCATCCGAAAGAAGATTCGACCATTCAATCAAATCGAAATAACCCCATGAACTTGTTCGATAGTTCGAATAATAACTTGGAGGGTTGGAGAACATTTGGTGTTGATCACCATAATTGCTTTGTCTACACAATTTGAATTTAGATTTTACTTCGCACAAAGAATTTGAACTTCTATCAACAGAATCCAAAAACACGGATAAGTATTTGACTTTATTTGAAGTGTGTGTATATACTTTGAGTTTCCTGTACCGATTTAATTGTGGACAATACTAAAACTGATCCTTACCATTGCAAATTGCCAGTCGTGATTTGAGCTTCGCTGAATTTTGCTCCATCATCCAACTTGTCAACATCTTCAATTTTGAACTTTAGCTCAATTTCTTTTCCGATCGTCGGATTCATTCTACAAACAAATGAGAATCAAAAAAAACTCAATGGACGGGAGGTTTATTCAGTAGTTATTTACCAACCCAGTGAACTACACAAATAATATAAAAATGTTTCTTTTTCAAGGATTTTTGCACAAAAATGAATGTCGTCTAAAGTAGATAAAACTTCTTTGAATTTTCATTCCTAGTATCCGATTGAAAAAGTCTCCTAATTTCGAACTGATGTTGGCATACAAATTTATGATTTTTATTCGGTAACACGCGCTTCAAAATTTGAAATTTGGATTAATTATAAATAATTTTCAGATGCATCCTTCTATAAATATTTTTTTAAGTTTAGTTATGGGAATATTTCATGCTGACATTGGAAATTAAAGCAATTCCTGGCGATGGAAATCTGGACAAAATACTACACTATCTGCCTTTTTTACATGCAAATTAAATGAGATTCTGCTATTTAGAAGTCATTTTTCGTGCTTCAAAAAATCAATTATTGAAATTCCAGAATGTTGTACTTCCCACAAGGAACTGTATTTCAAAATATTAAACAGTAGCATATCACTGTAAAAAAACAATTTTTCAGAAGAATTAAAAATCAAAATTTATTCACTCATTACTAGTGATTTTATTAACAGCTGAATGTAAAAAAAATGACAGGAATTTTTAAAAACAAAACTATTTTCGTGGCCTCAGTGTACGACGTTTGCTGACATTGGTGGACGAATCCGAGCTTGAAACTTGTTTTTCGAGCATCACTGTCGGCTCATCGTTTTCTTCCTCTTCGAGTACTTGCTGACGTTTTTTGCTCACTTTCTTCGTTCTTTTGACAGGCTCAGCATCATTGGTTTTGAAAGTACTGAAAAACGTCTCAAATTAGTTGTCTATTCCTATATTTATAAACCCACTTTTTCATTTTTTCAACCTTTTGATCAAACCACTCGTTACTTTTCGAACTTTTGAGAGTACTTTCAGACTTGGTCTCATCGTTTTCCTGTTTCAATGATACGTTTTCGTTTTTGACACATTTTAGAACTCGAATTTCTTCCATCAAGACTTTGTTCTTATTCTTGAGATCCTTATTCTCCTTTTGATAGTAGCTAAGTGTGTCTGAAAAAAAAAAACGATTATGAAAAGGAGATAACTGGGAAAAATTGGGAATTTCGTGAAGAGATTTATCGTTTGTCGAATAATAATACACGAACTTCAGCTTTGAAATTAGCTAAATCATTGAAAACTAGAAAATTTTATTCTTGATATTTTATGCATAACCCTATTTGTATTGAGATGAAGAATATCTCTATTTTCAGCAAAAAAAATTCTGTTTTTAATTGAGATTTAGAGGTGAAGGAAACAGACTAATGAATCGCCAAAACGTTTAAATTTTTATGGGTTTTCTAAATTTTCAAGTTCATAACTCCATATCTAGATTTTCAGTTTCTCATTTTTGAGTTAGACAATAGTTTCAACCTTTTTCAATATAATCTGAGAAATTTTTTGGGTTTTTTCAGTCGACTACTGATTTGTTTTGAATTTAAAACGTTTTTCATAAAATCTTGTCTTAGTCCTTAAAGGGCCCATTACCAATTGAAAATTTACTATTAAACTCCTCACCATTCGATACTACAAGGTCTTTTTTAAATGCAAAAAATTTAAATCTTAAAATTACAGCACTCAAACTCATTTTTGAAATCTCAAAACTTTTTGCATATAAAAAAGACCTTGTAGTATCGAATGGTGAGGAGTTTCAAAGTAAATTTTCAATTGGTAATGGGCCCTTTAAAATTTATTTTAAACAGGGTTTTTTAATGTCTCAGTCCGAAGAGTGCTACTAAAAAAAAATAACAAGCATACAAATTTCTATTCAATCGCATAAATCTTGACAAAAGCTCTTTTTTCAACAAAGCTATGACACTTACCATTAAGCTCGGTGTTCTCAAGAGCATCTCTTTGCTCTTTCTCTTTGGCCAACAAAAGAGCCTGATCCTTCAGTCGACATTCTTCTTGAAGAGTTTCGAATTTCTTTCCCCAATTTTCGAGTTTCTTTTTAAGCTCCAAGCATTCCGAGTTTGATTTTCCGAGTTGTTCTTTCAACGCATAGCAATCTTGCTCAGCTTTATTCAATACACTTGTCGAATCCTTGTCTCGAACAACCATTTCATCAGCCATTCTTGACATTTTTGATTTGGTCTCCTCTAAAGTCTTTTCAAGTTCTTGATTCTTTGCGAGACAATCGAGATGTGAAGTCGAAGGATCAGCAGTAACTTCTGGCTCATTTTCATCGCTGAATACAGCTCGACGAGCAGGAGATGGTTGATAAATTGTCTCACGTCGAGGATCTCGTGTTCGCCGCCGATTCGATTGTGGTGTTCGAGTTGTGTTGAGGGACAGTGTCATGTTAGCGCGTTGCTCAGCGAAATCTGCTTTCATAACCTCAATTTCTCTATCTTTGGCCTCATTCTCCATTTCCAACTGAAAAAACGAGCATATAATTTTAGTGTGTGAACTTGGTTGAAAAAACGAGCTCGTATTTTTAAAAAGATAAACTTCGACAACAATCTAGACGAATTGGTAGGAAATCTTGAGCTCAATTATTGATGATATTTAGGAGAAAATTGGAAAAGTCCGCAAAAATTGAGAGATTCTCTGATTTATTTCAGATTTCAACGAAAATTGAACCGATTTACTAGACTTCTCTCTTCAAACTGATTACATTTGTCTATAATTTTTTCAATTTTTTCACTGTGGACTTCGATTAACGGTTCAAGAGAGAAATAACTGATAACATCTTTTAAAAAAGGATGCAGTCAGTTTTAGAAAAGATTCTAAATAGCTCAATTATTGGTGATATTCTGGAGAAAGTTCGGAAAAGCTTGCAAGGATTCGATTTTTCTTTGATCTATTTCAGATTCTAACAAAAATTAAACCGATTTTCTACACTTCTCTCTCAAAACTGATGCGATGTCGGTTTTGATCGATTCTTTATATTCAAAATTCTTCAAACTAAATCCACTAACCGTGCGAATTTTTTCATTCAACTCCTCCATTGTCACATCCTCCACACTTTTCGAAGTATCCACACACAACCGTTTCAACACTTCTTCTGGCAATGTTTCATCGACATCCGAATTTTGTTTCCATACAAGCTGACGATACTTACTTCTGATGTCCTGAAGTCCTTTTCTCAGTGTAATATTCAACTCGTGCAGTTTGTTCTTCTCTTCTTCACACGACACAAGTTTCTCTGTGAAGTCTACGAAAAAAATTTATTAGTAATTTGAAAAAATATTCAAAGAGCGCAGTACCTTTTTTGACTTTCTCTTCAATTTCCTCGTTTTCAGCTTTGAGTTGGCGAATAGCTTCTTTGTAAGCAGCTTCACTTTCCCCTGTCATTTGTTCATTCTTCGACACGGTATTCTTAATCATCGCGCAAGCCGAAGCGAATCCAAGCGTGGAAGTTGTTTCAGTCAAGAACTTCTGATCAGGATGCATATTAACGATGACTGCCGTCTTCGAGTTTCCTCCAAGCGAATTCTTCAAAATATGAGTCAGCGGGGATTCACGATAAGGGACCATCATTTTTGTGTCAGAAGGCTTTGAGAGAATGCGGATACATCTACCAAGAACTGATAGTGATCCATTTATATGGGTGGCTTCCTTTAATCTCTCCCCAGCCGCTTTTGTGTGTGATTGTCGTTCAGAACCTGCTAAGTCAACTAAATTAAGGGTGGACTTCCGGGTGATCATCATTGTTCCCATCAACTCTTCAGTTTGCACTTTAACAATAATCATTGCATGCGATCTTGAGGAATCTCGATTCATCGCAGTTTCTCCAGTCCTTCTTGCTATCCAACCTCGTTTAACAACATGCATCAGGTCTAGATAGTTATCCACTTGTTCTGATATGGCACCAACTAATTGGACCTCTGAGCCAGTGTCGCGCAATGAAATTTTCTTCTGTTTTTCATCTAGTATATCAAAGATTGTTTCGTTGTATAGTTCAACGAATTCGAGTGAAACTGTGTATTTGAAGCGTTGACATTCCTGGAAAAAAAACGTTTCGATTTGATTTTTTACCTCTATTTTTACGGAAAATCAAGATATCGAAATGTGATTTTGAATTTGAGAAGTTGAACAAGAATCAGTGGATAAATTTGCGAAATTATATGGGGAAATCTCAGATTTGAAGCTTATTTCTGAAGGTGATTCAGCTCAAAACGATTCAATTTTCATTTTCTCTTTCAATGTACATGAACCGTTGGCATTCTTGATTTAAAAAAAACGATAAAATTTGAAAAAAATCAGGACACTTTTGTTGAAATATGGCATAGATTTAGAGACACTGAACATTTGGCGTAGTTTTAAATTTTTAACAACCTTTAGAAAGTTTCTATCGCAAATTTTATCTTTCTCAACTATGTTCGATTTTTTGAAAATTTACTGAGATACGTTAGACATCAAAACTTTTCCTCTAAGAAACTCCAAATTGAGTTCAAAATTTGGTACCTAAAATTTGAATTTCCACTTTTAAATTACATTTTTTGAAGTACAATAGGTTTTTTCATGCGAAAAGTAGGTATAAAACACAAATTTTGGCATAAATAAGAAACATATCTGTAATTTGTAAAACTTTCTGTGGAAATCTTGACGAATTTGAGTGAAAAATGATTATATTATGTTTTTTTCACGTTTTAATATTTAAAATTATATCTTTTTTTATTAATTGTCAAATCTTTTTCAGAAATCCCAATTTCAAGCAGAAGTGAAACACAAACCTTTGACTTCTGTTCAAGATTCTCAAAAAGATGTGCAATCGACCGTGGTATAAGCCCTTTGGTATTCGAATCCGACCATCCATCACCAGGTCCCAACATCGTATGAGTTTTGCCCGATCCTGTCTGACCATACGCGAAAACTGTCGCATTGACTCCTTCGGCGGCGTCGTTCACCAACTTTTTCGCAACAGCTTCGAAAACGTCTTGTTGTGTAGAGGTTTCAGCGAAAATGCGGTGGAGTTCGAAAATTTTTCCAGTCTGTTGAAGGCGAACTCGATTTGTGTCGAGTAGCTCGATGGCGCTCGTCCCATTTGACGTCGAAGGCCGGAATCGACCATAAACTTGAATATATGTGCTCATCTGGAAAAAAATACATAGATTAATAGAAGCTAGACACATAAAAATGTTTTTTGGTTTTTAAAATCGTAATAACGACCTACTCTTCATTGTTAGATATGCGAAACAAATAACTATAGAAAAATCACATTTTGTTTATTTATAAATCACTCAAACCCCGGTTTTTAGTGCAAACACTTTCGCATACCGTAACTTCGAAACAACATAAATTTTTATTTCAAAAGGGATTTTTTGGAGAAAATTGGGTGAAGTAATTGTTATGATTCAATTTTTGGAGAAAATTTCGAGCAATTTAGGAAAAAATAGTTGATTTTCATATAGACTTCTTTTACTCAATGCTGAATAATATAACCTTGTGGTATTTTCAATTATTAATTCCACTAAAACTTCAAAGATATGGCAAAAATTTTAAAACACAAACGATTTCAAAAAAAAAGCAAAAAATAAATAAATTTAAAAAATCCCAAGAGAACTACAAAATTGGCGTGAACTGTCTTTTCGTTGCAAGAGCAATAAAAACCACAATGTGCCTTTAAAGTACGGTGTTTTTTTTTCAAGAAATTCATTTTTTTTTCTGATTTTTCAGTGAAAAAGGTATGAATCGATGAAGTCAACGAAGAAAATACAACAAAAAAAAACCAATTAATATTAATAGAATAAATTTATTAGACAATATAAATAGGAATTTGAGCAAAATGCGAATAACAATGTACATGATAAAATCTACCAAAACTTGAGAAACTCATTAAAAAACCGTATCTTCGTTGTATTCTCGAAACTTTGAAATGCTTCACTTTCCACAAACAACTTGGCTTCTCTTCCCCGCTTCAATTTCTCAATACATTCTTGCTGAAAAAAATTTGATTCGATAGAAAATAGACTTTCTTTCTTTCTTACCATCAATTTCTTGTCTTTATTTGCTTCGGCTTTGGTCACATTTTCGACAAGTTGAATGCATTGATTATCCGTGAAGTATTTGAGGCATTTTCTTGTGAGCGATTCAATTTCGAATTTATTTGATGAATCCATGAGAATGTCGTATGTTTTGACTGGAAATGGATATTAATTGTGGGAGTTTTGATTCATTCTATTTTTATGTTGAGATTTCTAAGATCGAGTTCAAAAATATAGTTCTGACGCCTAATACCAACATTTTGAATAAAATTTTCAGTCGAAATTGAAGATTAATTACAATTATAATGTCAAAGTTCTACTTTACAAAGTCACATTTGAAAAATAAAATTTTAAACTTCAAATATATGTTTTTTCACGCCAATAATCTGGTTTCCTGATTCTTCACGTTCCAATCATCGTTCAAACTCTATTTCGGAGATGCGCTCAAAATCCACTTTTAAAAATTTTGAACGCATTTTTAATTTCACAATTTTTAGAATTGACTGGTCATTAAACAAAATAGAATGCTGATGTTTTGAAACTTCAGAATATTAACCTCTGAAGTCAGAAGTTATTTTTCTAGAATGCTGAAGCGCTTATTTCAAAAACGGTTTTTCTCACGCTAAATTTGTATTTTCGAAAAAATCTTTTCAACATTTCAAAGTTCACGTTGTAGTCTTCGTTTAAATTTTTATTTCGGAGATAAAAACACGATTTTCGAACCACATTTTGAATTATAAAAGTTTGATGTTTGATTGGCAGCATAAAATAGAACCCTGATGTTTTGAAACTTCAAAATCGAAAATTCTAAAGTTAGAAGTTCTATTTTTACAATTCTGAAACAATTATCTTAAAATTTATATTCGCAGACAACTTTTATTTTCAAAAAAATGTTCTGTTTCATGAAAATGATAAAACTCAGACATATTTGAAGTTTTCAATTGTCCTACAGAAACCCAAAAATACTCACTTGTTATACCTATCGGATCCGGTGAGAGTGCAGCTAGAACATATGCAAATTCATCATAATGTACATCATCAATCGATATCACTTCCTCGTTGCTTTTCGTGAACTTTTCATGAAAGTATTTCGAATATACACATAATAACTGAAAAATACATATAAATATATGTGAAGCATGTCTATGAAAACAAAACTCACCCCTTTGCTTGTATGAAATTGTACATTTTCGACTTCAACGACAGAATCAGAGAAATTCGATAAATCTTTCGAGAAGTCAAAGCATTTGAAGTCAAAATCAACGTCCATCCAAATCGAATTATCGCGAACAAAACCTTTCGACAACAGATTTGACCATTCGATAAATGTGACAAGACCCCATTCACTTGCTCGAACTGTATAACATAACGGTCCTCCAAATCCTCTTTTCAGTGAGTTTTTGCTTTGATTATCTTCTTGTTTCCACAATTCGAATGTCGCCGTTGTTTCGCAAATGTAATTGGCGCGGGTGATGGGGGCGATGATGACTTGTTTGTTGAAACCGGCGAAGCATAGATAGATGGAAAGATATTCGATGTTGTTTGATTTGCATTTTTTGATTCTCAGCTTCCTGAAAGTGTGGAAAAAGCTCTGTCAGAACAGGCAGAATGAAAAATTATATGCTGATTCAAAAAATATCATATCGATCCAGGTTTTGAAGAGATTTCCCATTAAAAAGTTGGTTTTTCAAAAGCATACCTCCACCGGAGTCATACGAATCCAGGGTGTATTTTGAAGTTTTTTGCGAACGGGCAAAAATAGAGTGTACATTTTTCAAAACCGGTCCCACAAAAAACAAATAATTAATGGGTGTTTAACGCCGAAGGCGCAAAAAAAATTTTTTTTGGGGTGTATTTTAGAGTGTTTTTTGGACTTCAAGCCCAGAGTGTATTTTAGAACATAAACCACCCAGGGTTCCGGTGGAGGTATGTTTCAAAAGGATTGTCCCTATGAAATTTGAATTTAAAAACTTCATGTTAGAGATTAGAAATTCCATTAAAAATTACCTGCAGAGATGTACAAAAAAGAAAATTAAAGCTTATTTCGACAAATCTGATGACTTTTTTGAAAATAACCGTCAACTGGCTATGTCAAGACAAGAATTTAGAAAATTTAGTATTCATTTTCGGACAAAGCAGTTTTTCAAAAAAAAAAAAAACCTTTAAACATCGACGTGAATTGATTTTCAGAGTTCTTCAATTTGTAAATCTTGATGTTAATACGTCTAGAATTCTTCCTAGAATAAAACTAGAGATTATCATCGAAAAAATGGTAAATATCAGAATTTATATAGGTTGGACTATAAAATAATCAATAATAGAATACGGTGAGATTTTTATAAGAGAAATGAATTCTGGAGAATTCTATAAACACAATTATTTTTGTTAACGTATTTTCTTATGTAATGATTCTTGAACGAAAAATAATCTCTATTTCAAAACCGATCCATGAACCGTAAAAATTGAATGTATTTCTCTTAATTTCTTCAATTAAAAGATTAAGATTAAACAGGTCACAATTAGAAAATATCTCTGAAATATTCTCACTCACCTTTTTATATAGAGACTGTATATTTTCTCATTGTGATCATTTTCATTTTAGTTAATTTTTAATTGGAAAAATTAGAAATAAATTAAATTTTTGAAGTATTCCATTATTATTAAATTTTCGTTAACTGCCTTTATACGATTTCTGGTGTTAATTTTTGGCTTAAAATATTCAAAAAACCATTTTTTTTATCTTACAAAACACTTTGTAACTGGTTTCGTTCTTATAAGGGCAGCTATTTTTCAGATTTTCATTTGGCATGTTTGGACAAGATTATGATAAAATAAAACTTCACCATGCTAGTCCACTTGATACGAATACATCACTATACTTTCCTTGCTCATCCAATCTTTCAATACCCTCAAATTTCCATTTAAACTTTGTGCCATTTTTCACTATCGGATTCATTCTGAAACTTATAACTTTCTTCGAAGTTTATGCGTTGAAATATATAACTTGTGACAAACAAACTATTGAATAAAACAAACTAGAACTCGGTTAAAAGTGACGATTTATTATTTTTTGGTGAAAAACAAGAAAAAATATCTATCAGATTATTATTCACAGTTATCAGTAAGTTCATCGTGAAAATTTTCAATGGAGGAAATAGGAGCAAACGAGAAAGAGATTTGGAGATCATTCAGGTTTTGGGGTTTGGGACAAGGTGACAAAAATGTACAAAAAAAGCGAGGAATTCATTAATGAAATAAATGGTCTCCCGCATAGGGTTGCAAAACGGGTGCGACGGGTGACCCGCGACACACGTCACACCCGTCTGTTCGTTCGTTAGACACCCGCCACACCCGCCTGTTTTTTTGTTTGACACCCGCCACACCCGTCTGTGTGTGGTTTCATACACGCGACACCCGGCTGTTTGTGTGTATTTTCAGGCGGGCGTGTACGGGTGCGGGCGTGTACGGGCGTGTATGGCGGGTNGGTGTGGCGGGTGCCGGGTGTGACGGGTGGCGGGTGTGGCGGGTGTCAAACAGAAAGAGGAGGACGGGTCACCCGTCGCACCCGTTTTACAACCCTACTCCCGCACTTAGCCAAGAAGCTAAGAGCCGGCAGATCCCCGGCTTTTGCGTACGGGACCGCAAAAGAGCGAGGGATCCGAAGGCGCCCAGTTTCTAGGTTAGACGGGAGAGGTTCGGCACTACGTCATTTGGCCATACTTGGACTACCAGGTCGGATCTGACCGGAGGGGCTTAACCTTTTGGGAAGGATGGGGCTAAACCTTTTTTTTTTGACCACCTGTAAATAATTTGTCAAAAAACGTTTTTTTTTAGCACTTTTTCCTTATGATACCGTACCTAGTACTTTCGGTAGAGGTCTAAATGTAATATATTTTTGCAAAACTGTAGCTCATATGTGGACAAATGAAGTCCGCCTCACCAATTTTCATTATTTTCAAATAATACCCCCTGTTACGCCCCTCCGACCGTTTCAACCAGAGGGGTTAACAGACATAATTTATGAAAATAGGGATTTTTTGGCTGGTTGAAACGTTGAACACAGTCGTCAACTTCTATCTCCAGCCTGAATTTTCGAACTAATCACTAATTGTCGATTCAGTTAAGTGAAAATGCTTGGTTTTTGGACCCTTTCAAGCCGTGCCTACTACGGTAGGTAGGGACCCAAATGTGTTATTTTTCTATACAAATGTAGTTTATATGCTTACAAGTAAAATGCAGATAACCAATTCTCAAAATTTTCGCTTGTTCACGTAAGGGGGCTTAACCCCAAAGTTCCCAAACCGGGGTAGTCCAAGTACGCATTTGGCCACCCAGACAAGACGAATCGGCACCCACTGATGACGGGCCGAGGGAGAGAGGGTCCGAGGGCGGCCCAAATTAAACCGCCTGCGGGTGGCGAAACGTCGGATGGCGAAATGTCAGGTGGCGAAGTGTCGGGACAGCGAAATGACGTAGTGCCGGAGACTTGGACTAAGTCTCGCATCTTCTCGCCAAGCTAGGAATCTTCAAATTTTCTGAAAATTCCTTGAGAGTTTGACGTAAATCGCCTGGAAAATGTATTTAATTTTCGCAGAAAGTAAAGAAGAACTTACGAGTAATTTCAATCGGGTCAGTCTCTAATGCTGCCAGAACCTTGACAAAATCCGAAGAATTGACGTCGTTGAGATACCAGCTCTCTTCATTATTGCTGATATGTTTTCCGAAAACTTCTGAGGGCTGGTGAAAGCACTGAACGATGTTTTATATAATGCTTTTTCAGGTTATAAAGAAAACTCACCCTTACATAGATGTAGAATTTAATGCCATGAACGCTGCACAAAACATCAGAATTCCTCGACGCTTTCGAAAAGTCATGGAACTTATGACTGAAATCGACTCGGACGGTCAGTCTATTGTTTTGCAAGCGATAATGCAAAACAGCCGTCAAGCAGTCGAGTTGCGCTTCCCGTGAGCGGAGAACTTGAGTGCGTGAAGCTGGTAGAGCGTTGAAATGGTCACGCGAACTATCAAAATAGTTCTGCTCCACATCGATTTTAACAACCCAATTCTCATTATTTTTGTCTTCTTCAAATACATATATCTCAATTCTCAAATTTTTGGCGTTGTTCGATGCTTCGATGCGAGCTTCCAGTTTCCTGAAAAACATTAGAATCAATGAAGTGAAAAAGGATTAGAAATGCGTACCACTTCCAATGATACGCTTCGAAAACCTCTTTCAATGGTTTATTACCCTCCATTTCGTCAACATCAACATTCCAAGTGTATTCCCTCGACATACATCTTTGGTTCATACTGAAAACATATATTCAATCTCTTGGAGGAAAAATTAATGACGTTCAAGATTCGAAAATTTATCTTAATTTTGCTATCTTGAAATAATAATCTAGTAGTGATTCTTACAAACAATAATCTAGTTTTAAAGTAGTAAAAAAAAAGAAATAAATGAAAATCAAATATCCCAAGAGAACTAAACAAACAAAATGAGCAATTTTTCGTTCCAAGAATCGGTGGACAAAAGACAGTGTTCCTTCAATAGTACAGTACAATTTCTTCGATTAGAAATTGTTTTTCGAACTTGTTCTCCGGAATTCTCCAGTTTTTTTAGTGATAAATGGAGCAAACATTTTAAAAACGATATCAATCAGTTTGGTAAACTGTAAAAACAATAATCAATAAAATCTTATATTAAAATTTTACAATTTATTTTTCAACAACAAGATTTAACAACAGAACAAAAAAAACAACACAAAATTTTGAAAATTATTCAGAGGAATTTGATAGCGGCAGTCAAGAAGTGAAATTTGGTTGTACCATTGAAATGTTGGAATTCATCAGTTTGCATAACCATTTTGAGCTCTTTTCCTAATTTCACTGTCGCAATGAGTCCTGGCGGAAAATTATAATTCATGAATTCCCTGATTTTCCGGAAGAAAACTGACCAGAGATACATAATCGAAGGTTTGTTCACATGTTTTGATTTTTTGAACGAGTGTGGCACATTGATTTGTCTTGAAATACTGTTCGCATTTTGTTGACAATGAAGTGATTCCAAATTTTTCCGACAAGTCGGCGAAAATGTCATATGTTTTGCCTGTAGTGAGATATTTTGATAATCGGCAATTTTTGAATATAAAGAATTTAAATATTCATATTTATATTTGATTTAAAGTTAATTTTGTAAACAATTTTGAAGATTTGAAGTAAATATGAAGTAAAAACATACTAGTTAAAGCAACTGGATGTGAATAAAGAGCAGCCAACACTTCGACAAAATCATCATACTTCACGCCATCAACCGTAACCTAGGTTTGATTATTGTTCATGAACTTATCGTTGAAAAACAAAACAGATACTGAAAAACTCTTTTTTTGTAAATTTTGCTTAGGCTTAGGAAACTCACTCCTTTGCTGATGTGGAATTCTACATCTTGAACTTTGATAATCGAGTCCGTGAAATCAGAACCATTTTTTGAAAAATCGTAGTATTTATAAGAAAATTCGACTTGAACAGTGAAGGAATTGTTCTGTACATAATGGAGCAAAACATCCGACCAACAATAAAACTGAGACACTCCCCATGAGCTCTCACTTTGATTATAACAAAAAGGTGCACCGAAGGCATACAAATGTGTACTTTTCGAATTTGCCTGTTGAAGAAGCCGGAATTTTTGATCAACTTCACACACCCAACTTTTGTTGTTGGGATCTTCGTTGACGAAATACAAAAACATGTCCAAGTACTTGATTTGATCCGATGTTGAAGTATGAACTTGAAGCTTCCTGAGATAAAAGTTAGTTATAACTAAAGTCTAGTTATAAATTATCAAAGATAGTTTTTCGAAAAAAAGGTACCATTTTTGGTTTCCAGTCGCGAAAACAGCACTAAACTTTCCAGTATCATCCAATGTGTCAACATTTTCAACTTTGTAATTGAACACATTTCCCGACTTGACTGTAGGGTTCATTCTGTAAAAAAATCTCAGAGTTTCTGCAAAATAAGTGGAAAAGTAAAACGAAACATACAACCTATCAGTTGAGTTCGTATATAGCAAAATCCTAAAAACCAAAATAAAATGAGCAATACACAAATATTTATTATGAGCAATTTTTCGTTTCAGAGATCTGTTCACAACACACAATGACCCTTTGATATTACCGTATTGTTTCTTCAAAACAAAAAAGTCATTCCGGATTTTGATGAAATCAGATGACAGACATTGAAAGCAGATAATTATTACCGAATAGAAGATTTCTGAAAATTTTTGATAATATCCCTTTTTTTGTACATTTTGACATGGCATATTGTTTTGAAAAATGAGAAAAGGTCAAAACACAATTGTATCTTATTCAACACTGACTCATCATCAATGATTGTGCACTAGTCATTCAGCTATTTTTCATTTTTTTAACGATTGAATTTTTTTCTTAATTTTTTTAAAGGAGAAGTCCTAGACAAATTCATTCCAAAACCTCTGCTTAGTTGGTTATGTGCGCTCTATCGAAAATATACGTTTCATTACTGTCTCTCAGTTTTCAACACATCCTCATAGTTTTTCGTAAAATTTTGTGTGTGCAAATTCAAAAAAGTTTACAACGCAATTTTGCAGATTACCGTTTTTGACGATTTGAAATAGAAAATAGGGACTTCAATATCGGTGGCATGATTGATTTTTCCAGAGATTAGCAAACAGTAGTCGAAAAACCAGAAATTTCTTATGTACAGTTTCTGAAACAGTAAAAAATAAATTTTTAATACTTCAACAATACCGGATACTATGAGATCAAAAATCTTATTTTTTCTTTTTCTAAAATCGGAATTCGATATTTCAGGTTTTTCTAAAAATTTCTTACACAAACCAGTTTGAAATGTTATATTTTCAAGATTCTAAATTGAGTTTAATGAACCCCTCACTAATTGGCATCAATTTTGAATTTCGGAATCGATCACAAAGAAAAAAGACTACGTAGTTTCGCGTGGTTTAAATTGTTTTGCATTGTTTGTTCGTCATATTTGGTGTGTGTGTGTGCACAACTTTTAAAATTATTTTTTCACACAATCTTAAAGGAGATTTCCAAATTAACCAAAAAAAAAGAAGTGTGCAATTTGTCGTTATGTGTGTGCCTGGAGTGTATGCACAACTTTTTTTCAAACGAAACAAGAAATTTTGAGAAAAATAAACCTACGTGTTCGCAATAGAGCAAACTTTCTCGCTCAATGAACGTGTTTGTTGTTTTGCTGTTTACCCGGTCAACTCCTTTAAAATGTCAATTTTTAAATATTTTTCATTTTTGAAAACAACATTTTCTCCAGAATTGTTTTTTTGTTATTCTCCCAGAGAACTACAAAAGCAGCAAATGTGCGATGGAGCGAATTTTCTATATTTTCTTTTTGGAAATTATTTTAACTAACAATAAGGTGTTGCTTCAACCATAAAATAACTATGTGTCATTTTTTTTTAGAAATCCTGCATAAACTGAAAAAAAACAATATTTCTCTTCTCCAAGAGAACTACAAAACCAGCTGTCAAAACTATAGAGATGAGAATGTACAAGACGTTGAAGAGACTGTAGAGAAGTGGTATGGCGGCCAGATGACGGTCAACACACAAAACATAGCACGCAACCAAACACCTAAAATGTCGGCTACTTGTTTGAATGACCTTTCCGGTTTTCGAAGGTCAAGTTCGCTCCATAGAGAGTTTCTTTTCTCCCTTTTATTTCTGTCTCATTCTAAATCAAAAATCTCATCTCCCAAGTAAAAACAATGCAAACTTTAATGCTCCGCTCGTTTCCATGTTGAGCAATTAGCCCATTTTCCCCTTCCACCCTTGGCACATTCTATTGTGCCAACTTCAATCATCATGCATAATATGAGAAGGGAGGAACACCCTAATTACACGGAATTTCAAATCATTTCATGTTCCTCTCTCCTTTTGTTTAGTGAAAAAGGAGAAATATATTCAAATTGTACATGTTTATTTATAATATTTTTGTGCGCATCTTTTTCTTCTTCTTATCTTTTCGTGTCACTTTATTTATTTTGTGTATATTATTTTATTTTTTTGGAGAGAAAAAGTCTGTCAATTAACATAAGCACCATATTGGGTGGCCATAAGCCGCCCGCCTTTTGTCGTTCTTCATTCAGCTAGTCATCAGGTCCCTTGAGATATTGTCATATAGAGGTCATTATTTGATATGCATTTTTGCAACAACTATACTACTACTAGTACGAGGAGATTAGTATCTTCTCCCTTTTTTCTTCATTTTTTCACTAGTTCGGATTTTGGGTTTTACGATTGGAGAAATGGGAACTTTTAGAGCTTTTTGGGTCCCAATTCTAGTGAAAAATGTGAATAATTTTTTTTTTGCTCACGGTTTCTTGTATTTTATCATTATAATATTTTCTTTAAAGCATACCTCATTCAGATCTGTGCAGGTGCCCATCTTGAAAATACACTGTGAAATAAGGGGTAAACATTTTTTTGACACTTATTTTCCAAAATTACACTCTGGGATTTCCTTTTTGGAAACAAACTCGGGGAAAAAACGGCAAGCGTGTCGCTAGGCTTTTTCCTTGTCGCAAGCTTGCGGCAGTTTGTCGCAAACTTGCGACACATTTTTTCTGGCGCAAGGGTGTCGCAAGCCGTGCAGCAGTTTTGCTGCTAGATGTCGCAAAGCTTGCGACTTTTGCCGCAAGAACACCGCAAGCCTTGCGACAAATTGCCGCAAGTTTGCGACAAACTGTCGCAAGCTTGCCGATTTTTCCCCGAGAAATTCGAATTTTCCTCTATTTTACACTGTGAAATTTTTCAAACCCCAAATTACACCGTGATTATGACACACTCTGAATCAGGTATGCTTTAAAGGTACACGTTAATCTTTTTTTTTTTTTTAGAAAAAATTATGTTTTCGTCGTGTTTGCACACAAACACATAACTTGACGTAAATGTTCACAAACCGTAGTCCTAACGAATTGTTTTTTTCTCAATAGAGCAAAGATGCTTGTTGGTTTGATTTTGAGTTTTTTTTTGTGAAAAACGTTATTTTTTTGATTGGCTAGAGGTTTTTTTTTCATTTTGCTCGAATTTTCTTTTTTTCAAAGCATAATATATTTTCAAATCAAATCAAAATTCCGTCACTACACAGAAAATTGAGAAAAAAGACCTGAATTATAGAAAACCCGCGATAAGACCCACATCCACTTGAAAATAGAGATGTTCCTTTGAATTAAATTGTGTTTAATGTTTTTCAATTAGTTAGGGTATGTATCTTTATATATTTTTTGTCCGCTTTTCTTCGTAGAAAATTTAGTTTAAAATCTGTTTCACATTTTCCTTACTTCTATGTACTTCATATTTTTTGTCGTACTCGAATGGCATAATTTTTTTTTGTTGAAAAGTATCACTGTTTTTCGAGTTCAATATCAATTGTTTTCGCAATTTCAATACTAATTTCATTGAGACACTAAAAAAATGTAACTACAGTAAGCCAATGACAACTGGCTGACACAATTTACACGTCATGTCAGCATGCAATTGACGAGATTGAGAGAGACGCAGAGAACAGTTCTCCGAGAGAAGTACAACAGTGAAAATTTCCATGGCCGACTGGTTAACGGGCGTGTCTTTGA
>LR552332.1:0-62855 GCA_900536415.3 Caenorhabditis sp. 38 MB-2015
TTCTGATCGGTTAAAGCACATTTATTTGTAGAAAAATAGAATTTTCTGCGGAAATAGAGAAAAACCTGAAATTGACAGCTTTGGGGATCATTGGGGAATTAATTCAACAATACAAAAAAAAATTATGATAAAATAAGAGACACTCGAATTCTCAAGGGATACTGCAACAGTTTGATACATTTAGAACATCCGAAAAACTTCGAGGAGATACCCCACAAAATGTAAAAACAGCGTTTCACTTTGAAAAATGACAAAATTAGCCACACTTTGACATGAAACACGCGCTCTGTTGATAAGTTCAGGAGATTGATGAAATTCATCGAGTTCACAGTGCAAGATTGGGCTAGTTCCTCTGGATACTCCAAAATATATGTCAATTTCTGCTTTCGAAATTATTTTAATGGGAAAGTTGAAACTTCATTAACTTGATGTCTGCAATTCACAACTGGCTGAAAAGAATTTTTGATTACTGAAAAAATCTCGGATTTTCAAAATTTTTCTCGAGAGTCGAAAATTTAAAATATTCAAAGGTGGATTTTTCACTTCCGGGTGCCTCCTGGATTTCAATTTCAAGTTTCGTTTTCTAAAAAAATTGTTTTTCAAATTGAACTTTTATCAAACAAAAAACAACAATTGAGAATATACTTTAAGTGCATTTATGTTGAATGGAGTTTTATCATAGAGGACTTTTAGGTTTTTAAAAAAGTTTGAACATGAAACTCAACATTTTGGACGGACTACGATCAACTTTTTTGTGACTGAGAAAATAGGGCTACATTAAAGCTCGAAGTAAAGAAAAATATTGAAAAACTTCGTGAAGCAGTAGGAGAATAAAGAAAAAATTGATGAAACTTGTCACTTCACACAAACGGGTGTATTCTTAGAGCGAGAATTGGTGTTCTTAATAGGTTGAGTTACTATTGGCGCTAAAGTCCGAACACTTCAAGGCTCTAGGTCTCTCGCAACACTCCCATTCACCCCTATTCACACCCGCAAATTAAAAATTTATAAGCAATTGAACGAAAAAGAGGAAGAAGGGGGAGCGGAGTGAGGGCGGCGACTAAACACAGAGAAACCCCCCTCCCCTCATGACATGTCTGCGTCTCTTTGGTGATTTGTTGCGTCTTTTAATACGTCTGCGTTTCGTACTCTCTCATTTTCTTCGAAATCTGCGTTTCGTGCTCTCTCCTTCTTCTTCGTTGCATTCATAGTTTGTGTGTGGCTAATCGGGGCGAAAAAATGAACTAAAAATTGTAGGGAAAGAGACATAGAGAGTGAAGTGACGTCAAAGAATTGCGATGTTAGACAGATCTATAAACTGCAGGTAAGTTACAGTGTCAAGAATAAAATTGGTAACTACAGTAATCCTCTTCCACGACAGGTAATTTGAGAAGTTTTGAAAAATACATCGAAGTAGTAATAACCAAAGTTGTAATAATACTAGAAAAGAACAGAAATGGAAAGAAAATATACAATTGTCGAGAAACCAACAAAGTTTGAAAAATGATGGACATAAATAAAAGTTCGAATTTATTTTTTACATTTTTCGTCTTCTAAAAAAAATGATAAATCTATTTATAAAATTATATCCAACTAGAAAAAAAAACAAACACGAAAACTGTTTAATGATGATGGTGGACATAATCTGGATCATATGAATCGGAATCCAAATCGAGAGATGTCTCGTGTGATGTCAAATCATCGTAGTAAGCCTCACGATAATAATATTCGTACCTGGAAAATAAAAATGTTCCTTCTGTTTTTGCGTGACAGATGAAGGTTTTAAAACCAATTAGCAGTTTTTAATTATGTATATGTGTTTTCTGAAGTACGAGCCCTTTATTAATGGATCAGTATCCCTGAAAAAATTCCGGGAAAAATAACATTTTTGAGAACTCATTGCAACTCACTAAAATATAGCAAAAACAGTATGACATCAATGGTTATCACTATTTCTGAATTAATTTTTTGTTAATAAACAATTTTCACTTGAGTTGAGATATTCGTTTATCCAACTTCGAATGGAACATTAATGCACTTTGTACCTTCGAAATATATGGCAGGTGCAAATCAAAGAACTCCAAGCAGTACATTTTTTTGGGTAACGTACGAGATTAGCTAGTTCAGCCATAAGAATTTTTTTGACTATACAAAAAAGTAAGCTTTTCTGGAAACAGTGATACATTATCATTTTAACAACTTGACTTGAACTTTAAAGTCTTCTGTTAACTGTACAAAATAACTCAAAATCTCACCATGGTTCTGGCAAATGATGTCCAGTATGCCAATTGCCTAGTCCAGCTTGATGATCACCATTCTTAGCAATGTATCCATAACCGTATGGCGATTTCAACACTTCTTTTCGCATCACATGTAAAAAGTGACCAGTATCACGTGGATTCACGTACAACTCTCCGACTTCGTGTGTGGCAATTCCGTCGAAAGCAAGCAAACGAGCATCATATTTTGATGTGACACTGAAAAAAGAATACAACAACTGAAAATAACAAGAAACGCCTACTATTGTCGCCATCCGTTCCATCCAACAGAATCAACAATTGTGTTCCACTCTTCCATAACTTCTCCGCTGTGCCATTCAAAGAAATCCAAGTCCAAACGCTCAATGTCCTGCAAATCGAACATATTATTTCAGTATAACTTTGGATGAGAAGGGACTTTCAATTTCAATTTCAATTTTCAAATATCTCTTTGATCACAAAGACTCACCTCAACAACCGCATCAGTATCTCCCGGTTTTGTCCAGTCATAGGCCAAAATTTTCGAGTGTTTCTTGTACTCTCTCAATGAATCTTTGTAGGATTCTTCGATGGTTTTCAAATATTTCTCATCAACGGTCGCAACTTCATTCACATTTCCTCGCCGTTTGATATTTTCCAAACATTTATTAACTGGTGTGTTCAAGTAAATAACCAAATGTGGCCAGAAATGAAGTTGTGGAATGGCATTCTTGCGCACATAGTAATAATGCTTGAAGTCTGAAAGTTTATCAACTATTGATTTCACAAACAGTGAAGCTTACATTCGTGTCCAATATAATTCTTATCACGCATTGCGTTGGTGAAAACGAAATCCGAGTGTGGTGTGCGTTCAAGAACAACACCTTGACCAGTATTCATAATATGAGCAAGAGCATTCAAGTATTGATCGAAGCGACAGTTGAAAATACGATCTTGCATAGCGGCCGACAATTCACCGGTTGGATTTTTGTAGAAAGCATCAATATCAGGAAGACGGTATCTTTCTGGGAACTGAAATTCCAGTTTTGAAAAATTGTACAAATTAAAAAAGTCTCACCAAGTGGTAGAAGTTTCTCAAATCATTTCCATATCGATCGATAAGAATATCATCCATACGGAATTCCGGGATATAGTGGAATCCCAATTGTTCGGCCAACTGTCTGGCTAAAGTCGTCTTTCCTGATCCGATGTTTCCTTCAACGACAATCAATCGAGAGTTTGGATTCAAATGAGCTTGAGTGTCATCTTTCAATCCATCAATGTAGTTGAATCCCAATCTTTTGTAGTCCCATGGTTCTGGATGGTCACTTGGAAGTCTGGAAATTTTTTTCATTCAACATTATCTTTTTTGAAAGATCGTTCTAAGCTCTCATGTGGTGACTCCAGTTTTGAAATGATTTCAGAACTATATTTTTGGTTGTTTTTTAGACCCTTAGAATATGATTTTGTTAATCAAACACGGCAAAGTTTTCCAAAGGCCTTCTCTTTTTGAAGGGAATTGTTTATTAGAACACATTTTCTATGGCCATGTTTAATTAGAGCCTTTAAATTTTTTAAAATTAATTTTTAAATTCTGTACGAACTTTGAAAAATGTATTAAACACAAAAAAAAAATCAATACTGTTCTGCTCATAACGATATGTCAGCGTTTGTTGCGCTAAAGTAGATACAACGAACCTGAGAACACTTTTATGAACTACATTTCTGGCTTGACTTGACATGGCTCCAGCACGCGAACATGCCAGGAATCCATTGGCCAGCCCACCAATTTTACTCAACGACATCTGAAAAATTGAATCAGAAAATCTTCAAGAAAACACTTCACAATATTTAAACGGTTTAGGAAAACCATATTAAAAATAATTTTTAAAAAACACAAGAAACCAAAAAATATTTTTATTAAGAATTCGGTTCAGCACAACAAAAATAAATATAGGTATGATTTTCAAAATTGTAAATACTGTAGTAAAATGACTACGGTATTGAGATTCATAGAAATGGAAAAAAAGATAAATGAGACAAGAAATAGAGATGGTCTTTTAATAACGATCTCTTCCATTTCTACCACTACTACTTCCACCACCACTGGAAGAATACCGACTGCTTCCACGGTCACGATCACGATCACCTCCGTATCCACGATCTCTGTCGTTCCCACGGTCGCGGTATCTGAAATTTATTGAATAAAGAAGAAATACTACTGCTACTTCCATTCAGATGTTATTTGAAACAATTGAATAAATTTCAGTTTATTTTTTTCAGCGGATAACCACAAAAAAAATTCCATGAAATGTTCTTTAAAATTTTAAAATATTCTGTTCGAACGTTTCACGGTCCTGGAAAGATCTCATCGAAGTTCGCATTATTGATACGTTTAAAGGTCCTGTACCCAATTACAAATTTGATATCAAATAATATACCATTAAATTCGCAAGGCCCTGTTATATATGCACAAAAAAATTCAGATTCTGAAAATGATTTTCAGTACACTTTTCTTAAGCGGACGAGAGAGAGAGAGAAAGGGGGAAGAAAAAGGGGAAGCGAAATCTGCTCAAGGCAAAATTATAGTGGGATGTGAGCAGATTTGGGCGATTTTGGGCTTAAGAAAGATGTACTCAAAATCATTTTCAGAATCTGAAATTTTTTGTGCATATATAACAGGGCCTTGCGAATTGAATGGTATATTATTTGATATCAAATTTTTAATTGGGTACAGGACTTTTAAAAAAAAATTATTTTGTTAATTTCTAATTTTATACGAATTAATGTTCAATTCGACACTGTAACTTCGAACATTTTTTTTTCTTCAAACAAGGCTGTTCAAAAATATTTCTTTCTGAGCCAAGAAAAATAGCACTTACCCTCCGCCACTTCCTCCACCATAACTTCCTCGATCTCTATTATCTCGTCTATCTCTATCATTTCCTCCTCCATTTCTATACGAATCTTGTCGTCTATCACGACTTCCACTTCTATCACGATCTCTATCATCGTACCCTCCATAACCCCCGCCACCACCATTTCCTCTCTCGGCCATTTCTCGCTCTTCAATCGCGGCTCGCGATTCTCGCGTCTTCCGTGTATCTCCCTTACCTCCACCTATAAGCAAATCAATTTTCAATGGAATTCTTTCAGAAAAAATTGTTGACTAACCTAGTCTTCTTGGTAGCCACGTCTTCTGTGTTCTTCCTCTTTCATAATCTACAACCAATCGCCTACCATCAACTTTAATTCCATCGGCCTTTTTATACGCATCTGAAATTTTATTGTGAAAAACTTGGTTTCTGAAAATGTCCAATTTATTTACCTACCAAAAACTTACACCTACAAAATTTTCTCGCGCATGTTTTTTAACTTACCCGGGTGAAACGGAGGGTTCCAAAAACTTACCCGGGTCAAAATTAGTATGTAAAAAATAAAAGAGAAAAAAGCGTACCTTATTTTGTATCAGCTTCTCGGCGTTTTCTTACCCGTAAGCTTACCGACTTCAAAATCGCAAAGAAAAATGTAAACCTACGCGTTAAACTTGCCTTACAAAATGGAATTTTCTCAGAGAAAGGTTTAATGCAAATTTCAAAAGGATGTTTTTTCTGGTTAAAAAACTAACCATCCAAACAAACCTATTCCGAAATAAGAATGGATGATTTGAACGGAGGTTCACACCGGTTCACAGAGGATAAACGCGCAATGTTTCTGTAAGAAGAAACAGAGCGGTTTTCTGCGATGGAGAGGATATTAACAAAAACTTGGGATAGGGGTGGCTGATTGTGAGAGTTCTTAATTTTATATGGAGATGGGATAAAACAAAACATACTGTGCATTTCCGATTTGTCACTATACTCAATGAACGCGTAACCGCGTGGTTTTCCTTGTTCGTCGTGGACCATTGTTAATTTCTTGATTTTTCCATACGCTTCGAACTCGCGCCGAAGCTTGTTTTCCGATGTTTCGTAGTTCTGTACAAAAACATGATTGTGAGTTTTTACAAAAAAAGCGATTTTCGGTATTTTCAATATTAAAGTTTTGCAAAAAACTCACAATTCTTCCAACAAACAAAGTTCTATAAGGATCTTCTGATGCTTTATCATTCTCAGCCGGATTCCATTGAGCAATTCCTTGTTCAAGTTTATACGCCAACAATTCTTCTTTTTCTCTTCGTCTTCGCTCCTTTTTCTGCTCTTTAGTTTCAACTACTGGCTTCGGAGGGGTATCTGCCGGATCTTCGAATAACGATAAATATTGCGATACTCCAGTCGCCGGTGGTCTTTTCGCATTTTTCTCTACGACCAAATCTTCGACAGGTGGTAAAAATCGGATCGGCGGACGAGCTTCGAAAAGAGCAAGTAGATTTGGCGGCAAGAAGGCTGTCATCTGAAATTTATTTTTATTAAATTAACATAATGGAAAAGAAAAGAACAAATAAAAAGATATGAGAGAAAATAAGGGGAAAATATAATAAAAAAGTATTAAATAGAAGTTCCTCGTTCCAAATCGTCTTTGATATCTTCGGTGTATTTTCCATAATATTTTTCGAGTTTTTTGTTGAATTTCTTGTTTTTCTCATTAATGTAATCAATTGGCGCGTCTGGATCATACAATCGACGGCGATGATATTGTTCACGCCTTTTAACTTGTCCTTTCACATCATTGACCAGCTTATCCATTGCATTCGTTGTTGGATAATGAGTTCCGTGGATAAGTGTATCGGCAGTTGGATAAAACTGTTCTCCTCCCACACATTCGCGCATTTTCTTATAATTGTCCAAATCGGGTTCAAGTGCCGCTGTCAATCTTGTGTGTTGTCGTAGAGTCATATCTTCATAGGATGAAAATCCAAGATCTGGATTCTTCTTTCTTTTTCGTTTCTGTTCCAACTTCTCAGTCACATCAGCTGACAATTCAAGTGCTTTCACCCTGCAAAAATAATTATGATTACATGAATATGAAACAATAACTTTTAAATACTGAAGTTATAAAATAATTGTTATCACTGAAAACTCTAGCATATTCAGTGCGTTAAAACAGCTATAATTTCACACTTTAAATTTTTCAAAAAGTTTCCATACCTCTCATAATCCAATCCTTTTTCTTCTGCAGCTTTTCGTTCTTCCAATTCTTGAACTTGCCATTGATCCCGCTCTTTTTTAGCTTCATGATTTTTCGGGAGCTTATTACGACGATCCTCATCAACGACTTGCTCATGATTCTCTTTTCTGGTTTTTTGTCTCATTTTGTGCAACATTTTGAATCTTTCATTGAAATCCATCTTTTTTGTTGTTGACGACGAACTGCTTCCCTCATCCATCTGAAATTTTTATGTTTTGAGAGAGAAATACGTTGCAAGGAAGAAACGAAACATATTGTGAAACACTTTACAAATCAATAAAATAGAAAAACATTGAATACGAAGATTGCACTTTGGTAACTTTTGACTGATAAAAAAAAACATTTCAATGAAAACGAAACTGTTTTTCCACGGAATTCTCGAAAAATCTACTTGAATTGGAACGAACAATCTAAATTGTTGTAGAGGAAAAAGTGAATTTTCCAGCTTTTACAAGTAAAATCAATTTTTGCATTTCACCTGTGTCCTTTTTTAAACGTGTTATCGATGGGTTAACAACAAGAAAACTTTTCAAAAGAACTTTTACTAGTGGAGAACATTTTAGAGACTCATTATACACAAATCTTGTAACCCATACAATTCTGAAAAAGACTTTAAAAAACAGCTAAAAAAGAAACAAACAAATCGGTTGAATAGCCCATATATTCGTTGGAGCGCGCTTGCTGGCTCAGAAAAACGCTTCGCACACTTGACGCGTCCGCGGTTCGCGTCAGTCAACTAACCTCTGACACTGCCCAAACGAACATTTATTGGTGTGCGCGCGCCTAAATTGCGTCAATTCACCACTCACGTAAGCGCTTTTATTTTCATTTGGAGGCAATTCAAAATTTATTCCAACTAAAGCAGGTAAGAGATGAAAATCAATGTTTTCCAGGCCAATAAAAATCATTAACTTTCAGAAAACCATGATGCTTCACGATGGAGCCCAGGAGATTGTCGATGGTAATATGGCAGTTGAAACATACGAAGAAATAGCTGTTGATGACATGAATGTGAGTAGTTTGTTCAGTTAAAATTGCAAGTTCACTTGACCTTACAACTTATTTCTCAAAAAAACAAACAATATTGATTGACACGTAACTTTTCACAAAAAAAAATACTATCCATTTCAAAAAAGTTACTACAGTAACCCTCTAGTATTTTTTCCAAATCTCAAAATCTTCAGGACATAGTAGTGGAAAGTGAAACCCAAGGAATTCCCTACGAAGAAGATGACGTCAGAAGCGAAGACGGCGATGGATATGGAGGAATGAGTCATGAACAATATAACGGCATCGTCGAATACAAAAGAACTGGCATGGTGCCAACTAATGTTGATAAGAGACTTGACAGAAGTGCACCGAGCCATTGGAGATCTCGATGTACCCGTTTCACAATCGCTGATGATAACGAGACATTACTCTACTATAATCCAACAAGTCCAGTTAATGATCAACCGAAAGTTGTGGTGAAAAGAGGAGAAGTTAGGAAGGCTCTTGAACGAATTCATGAACTGATTGGACATTTAGGACAGAAAAGAACGTGAGTAATTAGTAAATGTATAGAATTATTCTAGAAACGAGTATATTTCAGGCAAATGGTTGTGCTTCGCAAATTATATTGGAGATCAGTTCGACAGGATGTCAAAAACTATATTCTATCATGCGACTTTTGTAACCAGAAAAAAATCGAGGGTCGAAAAATCGTCAAAGCTCCAGTCGACATCACGAGCGAAACTTTCGATATCAATGTGGCTGTTCGAGATGTTAGAGATGCAACCGGCGAACGATTGGAATTCACTTTGGTTGGCTATAATGAAGATGAAGTTAGAGATGCGGCGTACTCGAGAATGACTTCGTATACTTTTAAAGAGACAGCGACTGAATTCAGATCGAGATATTCGCTTCGTGATACACCGGTGAGATTTTGCAATATTTTTGAAGGAATGTTTCGTCTCTTCGAACATACAAATTGAAAAAAAAAACACATTTGTTAGTGAGAGTGTTTGCACCATTTTCAAAATATCTGATCTAATTGGAAAATTTGCTATAGACTAAATACAAACAAAATATGCATTTTTCTGAATTCAAACTAACAGTTTTTGAGCTTTATATTAATATTTATTACTGGGTTACTGTAGCTTCAAATATCGAATATTCTAGAATTTACTCCTGAAAAAGAAAGGAAATCTTCTGAGATAATCGGAACTGTCAATTTAGGGGTAAATTTTGATGAAAAAAAAAAATCTAAAGTTTACTTTTTTCAGATCCCAACCTTCCGCCGACAACCTTACGTGAAAAGAAATGGTCAAATGGCGATAGGATATCTTCTCCCGTTCCAACAAAGAAGTCGAAATATGGAACCCGAATTCATCGAAATCTACGAACGATCCAATATTCAATACGCCGAAGGGGAAGGTGATGAATATGAACAAGTCGGAGAGTGAGTTTTCAAAACTAATTACAAAAATCTTTGCTAAAAGATCGTGTTTCAGAATGACTGATTCGTTGGGAAGGCTGAAACCAGATTCATCACAACCAATGGCTCATCCAATCACTTTAGACGGACAAATGTTGCAAGGAAAACGATATTTCAAAGAAGAGGATATTGATGTTGTTGTGAGTTCGCCGGAGAAGGTTGAAAAGAGAGAAGACGAGCAACAACAACAGCAACAGGAAGAGATTGAAGTTGAGTCACGGGCGAGAAATAGTCAACAATTGAATGATGTCAAACCGCAACAGTCGAGTATGAGATTACATGCTAGATTTCAACCACAAGCAAGCTCTTCTTCTTCTTCGAATGCTGGACCGCAAAAACGAAGATTCCATGAAGTTCATCATGAAGAAATATATCCGCCAGAAGAACCATCGAGAGAGCCACAGGTTATTGCACCGCAAAGGAATTCGACAAAGAAAAGGAGAAATGAAGAGTCACATTTGCATGGAATTGCAGGAAGATTTAGTATGGCGATTGGAGATAATGATAGAATAGGTTAGTTTGTGTTTGAGCTTCTGGTTCTAAATCGAAAATGATCAGTATTTAAGAAAAAACTAATTTTCAAAATTTTTTTCAGACAGTGATAGTCGAGCCAGTATGATGCAACAATATGATCAACAGCCAACTTCAAGTAGGCCTGATTTGCATGGTCTGCCGCCGATTTGTATGATGCCTTCGTTGGATCCACATGTTATCGAAATGCAGAAAGATGTGAGTTTTATCAAAAAATTTCAATTCTTCTCAACATCTTCGTTTTTAAAGATTCTCCAACGTCACATTCGTATGCAAAAAATGCAAGAGAAAATCATGCAAGCCCAATATGATGCTTCTATGAGAATTCCGATAACTAGATATGTTCAGCCGACAGAACATGTTGTACAAGAGGTATGTGAAATCTTTTCAATAAAAAATTTTCAAGAAAAAAAAAATGTTTCCAGGAGACTATCGGAGTGGAACATGAGATGGATGTGATTGAAGAGCATACGGTTTATGAAACTGAACATTTACACCCCTAATATATTTTTTGATAATTATGTTAAAATGTTGATATTCTGTTAAATAATTACCGGAACTGAATGTTTGTATCAAATAAATGGTTCATTATAGTTCAGCGTGGCAACAATCAAAACAAAACTACTATGATGATCGTTTTCATACGGAAATGTATGGCTTTGAAATTCAAGACTACAGTAATCTTATGGAAAATATTGGGACAATTTGAATCCGGGAAAAAAAACATCTGGCAACTAGCAAAAAAAAAAACAGATTCCTCTGGTTTTCGATTTTCAGATTTCTGCAGAAAATTAATCCTCTAGTGGAGAATGTGCGCTCCAGTGTGACATTTTGTTCGGCGGCAAACAATTTTTTCAAAACAGTTCTCTCGTTTCTTTTTTTTGCTTAAAACAAATTCCCATTTCAGATGAGTTTCGTGGAAACACGTGAAGCTATTAAAACATTTCAAGATGGGATTTCGTGCTCAGAATGTGAACAATCGAAAAACGAGTTACAGTATCTTGGAATGTCTTGCAAACATGCTTTCTGTTGGTAAGATTTTTTCACATCAGAGAGAAAAATTACAAAATAATTCATTTGAGGGATTGTATCGATAAAATGACGAATGATGCAAAGAAAAGTCGTGGTGGTAAAGTGTTATGCCGACGATGCGCAATGGAATTGAATATGAACAAAATTAGTGGAGCCACAATTTTGAATAATTGTTTCAATCTGTTGACAGAGTTGAGTGGATATTTGGAAAAATATGAGATGAGCAAAGGTTCAATGTCTCGAGAAGATATCGTTTGTACACAGAGAATTCTCGAAAATTTCGATCTCAATGAAAAAGTACGAACAGTTGATGAATTTCTGATGACACAACCAGCTGATGAACCTTCAACAGATGATGATGGACCTCGGACATCTTCTTTGTCTCCAGAACTTGATGCTTTCACAGAATATTCGAATCCGAAGTTGATTAGAAGTGTTGAAAAACAACGACGTGGTTCGGTGAAACGATCGTCTGAAGATATTAAACCAAAACTAGAATTACCCGCCAAAAAACGAGCACAAGGATTGAACTTCGACCTTTTCAATTCACAAGTTCCCGATAAACCTTCTGATATGTTAACACCTTTCGTAAATGTAAGATTTTTTTTTCTTAGTTAAAAACTATTTCAAGTCTATTACAGCGTCGAAAAACTGAATCTGCAGTTAATTGTGGTCCAGTTTCTTTATTCGCCGACCCTCTCAAAACTCAAAAGGTGAGAAATTTTACACGACCATTACAAACAAATTCTCTTCAGAAAGACGATGTATTTTCGAAAAAAGTTGCTCAACCTAGGCGAACTATTTCGTCAGGAGGATGTTCAATTTTCAAAACTGAACCAGAAAGCGAATCGAGATTTACAAGAAGTTCATTGAGTAGAAAGAGCGAGGTAAGAATTCGAAATTTTTCTATGAAAGCTTACAATTCGTTCATATATTCGAATTCACCTGTAATTAAATTCCAAATACATATCACATGACAAATATAGGGCTCTACTCCTAGAAACTTACAATTAAATTCTGCTCAATCTCGCTTTTTTTCAACTTTTCATTCAAAATGATCGAGCTAATATTCAAACTTTGGAATTATTCATTCTGTTCAATAGGATGCGTTCTAAATATATTCCTGATTTATTTATGCTTCACAAAAGCTCCAAAACAGATGCATTCATATGTCACGATCATCGTAAATTTTGCTCTTACTGATTTATCCGAATGTATTGCCAATATTTTCACTGAAATGCGAATGATTCCAGTTCACGGAAAAATGATTACCATTGATGTTTATTATGGCATTTGCCAATATTTTGGCCAAACTGCTTGTCGAATTGGGTAAATAGATTCGTGGTGTCTTATTTTCAAAATCAGAATTTGCAGAACAAGTTTTTTGATTCATTGTATTCCATATAGTATATTTTCATTAGTAATTTCTTTTGGTTATCGGTACTTGATTTTGTTTCGACCTGCAATTTCTCGCCGAAATATCATTTTGATTTTGATATTTGTCTATTTTCCGTGTTTCGTTCAATTCGTTCTGCTGATACCAAGCTTATTGGATCAAGAAACGGCTTTTCTTCATGCAAAAATAGAGTTATCAGAATATGAATTCAACGATCAAACATTATCTGTTTTCTGTTCTAGTACGGATTTCACTTGTTTATTCACCACCATTAATGTAATCTTCACCGGGTTTCCTTCTTTCATCACCACCTTCACTCTTCGCTGGAAAATTAATAAGAAACTCAATGAATCGGCTCATCATTTCTCAAAAGAAACAAAATCTTTGCATTCACAGCTGTTGGAATGTCTAACATGGCAAAACGTTGTTCCCATCTTTGGGTTATCTTCTTCGGTAATACGCTTGGTCTCCCAATATAGCATGAACAACAATACTTTCCTCCAATTTTCGATATTCAGTGTTTTTGTATTTATGCCTATATTATCGCCACTAACGTATTTATACTTTGTGAAGCCTTTTCGAGAGACGTGGGCATGGTAGGTGGATCTGTAGTAACGATTTGTTGACCAGAAAAAAAATGAAATAGCTGGTTTTTTAAGACCCTTTTCCTTTAAAATTCAACTAATTAAAAATTATCAAACAAGTAATTCTGAACCGCATCCTTCCTGGAAAGAACAAATTGAGAAACGTATCTGCCCCTAAATTAATAGCAGCCGGTGTCGTAAACATCCTTTTGTTACTCAAACTACGAAAAATAATTTTCAGGTGGCAAGTTACTCAAGATTCGACAAGAGTGCAGAGGACGATGAATATTCAGAATTAAAGAGCCGAGCGACCAGTTTCAGTAGATCGACAAGTCCGTCGAGTATTGAAAAAGTTTCCGGAAGACTCGGCGAAGGAGTGAGTTCTAGGATGTTTTATTTTTTGTATAATATTTCACAAAATGTGATCAAAATTTTCAAAAAATCGATAGTGTCAGATTGAAGCACACATGAGTTTCATCAGAATCCACTCCAGTTTAGCAACACTGGAATGAATTCGTGAAATATTTATGTTTTTTCCTAAAAAATCGGAAACTTGATATTCACGAAGAGAAACTAGATCATGATCCATTTTTTATTGGTTTCTGTTTTCAAATAAATTACAAAAGATCTCCAAGTGTTTCAGAATAATTTGGTTAAACATTTCTAGATCTAATTAAAAAAAAAAAACGATATTCCTCAAAAAACATAATAACTGGAACAAATTTCAGCGTCGAAGCTCATTCGGAACTCGTCGAGGCGAAGTCGTTATAATCAATTCAATCCTCAACAATCTGATACCTCAACTCAAAAGTGCTATCGAAGCGGGAACTTGTGTGAATGAACGAGAGAACGGAAAGACTCCATTGTATATTGCCGTACAAGAAAACAATTTGGAAGCTGTCAAAATTTTGGTGGAAGCTGGAGCAATTATCAATGCGAATTGTGATACGAGCTATGAAACAACATTGCATGAAGCGGTTCGACGAAAAAATGCAGAAATTGCCGATTATTTGTTATCAAAAGGGGCTAGTATGAAGGTATGAATGCCAACAGTTTTTCTAAAATTCCCTAGATTTATAATTTTTAGATCAAGAACAGTTGGCAAAAATCGCCGGAAGACCTGATTCCTAAAGATGACCTCAAAATGCGAAAGATTTTCGACCGTTATCGTAATAAACACATTTTGCAGCCAGGTAGAGTTTCATAAATACTCCCAGTAGAAAAATATTGTTTTCAGTTATCCCTCCACGACGACCAAAAATCACCTTTGTACAACTCACGGATGATGCAATGTTGTCAGAAACTGATAAAGTCAAGGTTCCCGGAAAAATAAATGTAAGAAAAATATTTATTTTATTTTCCCCCTACAGAAATATCCTTATATTTGTATTTGTAGCTTGTTTCGAAAGATATGGAAGGAGTGAGTCATTATGTGGTTCGAGTTGACGCGCGAACCAAAGTGCTTCGAATTGGAAAAGAATTCTTGGGTCCCATTTTGAAAGCGATCATCAAACCGGGCATGATTGTCAGTTTGGAATGGTTGTTTGCTTGCATTTCGAGTGAGAAAAAAATTGATGAGGATCGAAATTATATGGTGAGCATATGCTAGCATTAAAATTTTGAAAATTGTTTTTTTCTTGATCTTCTTTTCTAAGTGACTCAGCGTATCGAGTTCTGATAATGGGAAAAAGTTTTATTTCAGGTGAAAAAAGTTCGATGGATGGATGGAGAAGTTATCGAAGGCTCGATTCAGGAATGGAAAAAGACTGATGACCGAATGGTGAATTTTTCCTTTCTCTTCCCATTGTCAAAATTATTTTCCCGTTTCAGACTCCCAAACTTTTCGCTGGTTGTAAATTCTTCTTCCTTCGTGCCAAATACTCATTCTTGGGTTAGTTTTTAGAGCTTATTGTTTTATCTGAAAATGTTTTTATTATTTCAGATCGTGTGACACTGGTGGATATAGTTCGTGCCGGTGGTGGTCAAGTGTTCTCGCGCGAACCGATGGTTGACAAAAAAGATCCGCCGCCATATCACAATTCGGAGTTGCGGCCTATATTCGTTGTTTATAGTTTGAACCATGAGGTGAGGCCAAGTTGGGAAGCGGGTTTTTTTTTCAATGTGAGAAAAATTATTTTTATAACTAAAAAAATGTATGGACTATAAGCATTAAAATGTCAAAAAAAAACTTAGAAGTTCACCAAATAAATCTTAAATTATACAGTAACCCTTTTGCAGGTCAGTATAATTGAATTCTCTTCAAGAAATTCATAAATAAAATCAGGTTCACTTAAAATTGGTCTGATAGTATTCCGATTTTTATTGATACTCCAAATTTGATTTCTTCTTTCTTTAATATCTGGTTCAGTTTCAACAGGAGATAGTGTTCCAGGGAGATTCTAGCGAAAAATTGAAGAAATGGAATTCAGAAAAGTCGGAAAATAAATCACGAAAATTCAGTACTCTATTGACAGAGTCTATAAATAGCCATAACTCTGCCCTGGCGGAGAGCATAAAACTTAAGAATAAAAAGACATCGTGAAGACGAACAGTTTTAAATATCAATTTCTAATTTAGTTGTTTTCTATAATATTTGTGACTTCCAACCTCAAAAAATGGAATTCAGCCGCTGAGAAAAACTATTCGAGTTCTGTTGGCAAAATTGCTTTTGATATTGGTGCTAGTTTCAAGAGCTACTGAAAAATATTCTCAAAGAATCAACAAATTAGAATTTTCAGGTTCCCGAAAAATACCGCGATACTTCAAAATTCACCCTAATTTGCGATCAATGGCTCATCGAATCGATTCTTTCGTTTTCGCTCAACATAAATCCCTATTAATTTTTTTTGTTTTGCCCGTTTTTTCGAATAATTCTTATCCGAATTCATTTTATTTCTCATTGTGAATAATTGTATGTTTTATGCCATATAAACTTTTTAAAAATTTCGACTTTTTTCGGTTGTCTACTACTACTACTACCATGTTATCAAATTACTTGATCTCCAATTTTCTGCGTCATCACTTGTTTTGTAGTTTTATTTCTATTTTTGACAAAAATGACATTTTTTCAGATTGGATTAGTTTTTTCTTTCTTTCTTCTTACTTTTGCTGAAAGAAAAAGTATTTCAGAAGATCTTTGCTTTTTTTTCAAACTAATTAGGTTTTCAGATATCAAACAAACATTTTTCAAAAATATTTTCTTCCGCCAGAGCTCCTTTAGGAGACTGAGCAACCGACAATTAACATTTACCGGTGTTTGCTATATTCAAAACCATTTTTTTTTGAAACATCGATTTTTGATGTTTTAATTTCGAAAATGAGAAAAAAACTAGTTCATTTTATTTACTTTTTTCTGTTCTCCAGCTAAGGTTATCATAAAGTTCGACGTCATTTTCTTTTATTTTTTAGTTTTTGTTCGACTGAAAATTTTTGAGGATTTTCCAGATATGCGGAGATTTAAAAATCGATATCGTAATAATTCATCATTGTTGTTTGAGGAATTTATGTCTAATCAGACATTGTTTTGGGAGAATGTGAGTTTTTTTTTTGAGATGTTTGAACAGTTTTGGTTCTGGGAGGTCTAAACAAAAACAGTTTTGACAATTTAAATTTAAAATTGAAACTACAGTAACCAACTACAGATCGCAATTCCCACCTGCCTAGTAATGTCTAACTAGAGAATGTTTTTGAAAATATGGAATTTTTTTTCGGTAGAATTTTGGGCATCTCGTTCTTCATTTTTTAGAAGCGAGAACCACAGTGCACATTTTTCAGCCTTAAAGTTTACATTGAAAATACAAAAAAATCACGAATAAAAAAAATATGTTAAACAGAACAATAGATAGAAATATCCCAGAGGTGGGCGGAAGTCATTTTTTGAAAAGTCGGAACCAGATTTTATTTTTTTTGTAACTCAGAAGTACTTTTGGCGTTCATTTCTTGGTCCGAAACACATTTTTGTTAATAAAAGTTAGAGAAATTAAAAACTGGTAAAAATGATTTCAAAATTGGGGAAAAAAAGTGTGTTTTTACGATAAGACGAGCTGACAGTCGAGCATCGGACTGGACATAGAAAGTCGGAATTCGATTGATGAACGACGGGATGTTGATCAGCGTTCAACAATCCATAGAATAAGCTTGGCGTCGTAAAAAAACTCCAATTTTTTTTACCTTTTGACCAGACCGTTTTAATAAAAAAAACATTACTGCTCTTAAAGTTGTATTTATCACATGTATTTTTGAAGCTAAAACGGTGGTTTTTAAAGTTGACCCGTTTAGCAACAGCGGAACAGGTCCGCTTCTTGATGTCCTTGAATCGAGGATCTATACAAAATCGATTCGATTTCACAAAAAAGAGTCTAATCAAAACTGTGTGATGAGCTGTTTATGATTCGCTGAAGAAAACTTGATAAATCTTTATTTTGAATATTAAGGTTCGTTTCATTAGGCCCTATTGAAGGTCTGTCATACATTTTTTTTCAAAATAGTTTTTTTTAACAATCGAAGCCAATTTCCAACGAACTGAATTTCATATATGGAAAATTGATAAGATTTTTAAAAACTACATTTGTAAGTATATGTGCTAGACATTTCGGTATAAAATCCTATGGATCGGAGAGTCCTCTTTACCAAACCTTCAATTTACGTAAATCTTGATTTCTTAGTATCAGTGTCATAAAACGGAGCGAGATCTAGCTAATTGAAAAACAAGTTCATCCCAAATAACTATAAACGCCTCTGGAAACAGTGAAAGTCTTCCCTGAATTTTTTTTACAAAATTTTGCAAAAATACTATTTCCTTCGAAAAAAAACTCACAATATTCAGAGTTCGTTTTGCCCCAAATAAAATTGTTTTTTTATCCAAAAAAAAATATATAAACAAATAAAAATCCTCTTACTTTTGGATATATTCGCATTCCATGTTTTTCTTGTTATTTGAGAAATTATAGGTTTTCAGCAGGCCATTATTTTGATTGTTGTTATTATTATGAATGTCATATTGAAAAGTTTTTTGTTGTTTTTTTGTTAAACTAGCTCAGTTTCGTAATGAATCTCTGAAAAATACAAAGAAAATTCGCGATCTACAATAGGGAACAGCTATTCCTTTTCAGCTGCTCACCTTTAAGCCATATTGAGATGCCCAAAAATGAAGAGCACATTTATTTAGCTCAATGAGCTGCTCGTTCATTGGCTCGTGGTGCAAAATATTTTCTAAAGATTTTTATTTGGAAACTTAATTTTTTGAATATGACATCCATTCTGTTTTGACATGGGATCATTTTCAATATGTCCATTTTTGACATTTTTCAATGCTCTAACTACTCCCCGACTGTCAGGATGAAACTGTGCTTATCGAGATTTGTGATATGAACTATTTCCAAAAAAATTAAGTTTATTGTTATATGTCATGTTTTTTTGTAACATATGAAAACACGAAAAACCTTCGCTGGATTAATATAATCCACAAGAGTTTCTTTTAACCTAATCACATTCTAGTTTCCTAGAAGTACTTTATTTCATTTCTATTCACTAAGGCTTACTTATACTAGTTGATTATTCTCCACAAATTGAACTCTACCTGCTTGTTTTCTGGGAGGAAAAATTATTATCAATGTTTTTTTTTTTCCATTTCTGACAGAGAAAAGTTGTCAAAAATGAGTTCTATTAGGTTGTCCCACTTCAAATGTGAATTATTACCAAATTTTAAAAACAATTTTTGTATAAAATGGAAAGAATTGGCAATGGACTGTGGCATGGGGGACCCCAGTCAGTGACGTGATGTCCCGTACACTTGATCTCGGCTGGCCTTCTAAAATATGAGCATGCTTGTGTGTGTGGGTGTGGTGTAGTTCCCTTGTTTGAAGAGATTGAACCAAAAAGCCACATTCCTGTACTAAACCAAGTCTTGACCTTTTTTTGTTGCTGCACAAATATTGTGGTTGGCCTTCGTCGTTTTGTGGCCGGAAGAAAATTAATAAAGAAAAAGGCTCTGAGAGCACAGTGGTCGTTGAGCAGAAACTCCGTCATTTTGGGCTTCAACAGAAATCGATATATGTGCAGTTGCTAATCACTATATACCAATTATTGGGGAAAAAGACAGCGAGAAAAAACCACGGGCGACGGAAAAAATTAAAACGAAAAAAAAATCACATTTTTAGTGGGACAACCTAATATATTCTTCGATTCTATTCTGATCAAACTCCTACTGCAATTTAAAAAGTGGAAGGATTTCACGATATGATAAACTATAAAGAATTAAAGTATGGAAAGTAACCCATCAAAAATCTTGAAACCAAGCTGCACACTCCAAAATTTCGAAGTTCATAACGATATTTTTAAAGAAACACTCACTAAAGTTATTATTTTTTCGTGATGAAAAACATTAATTTTGCTGAAGAACTGTAATTTTTTATTTAACTGATGCTTTCAGGAGAAAGAGTTTTCTTATAGTCTCACACAATTTGTTATTTTTCAAAAGCTGAAAATCGAAAAATCTCTCTCTCTTTTTCGAAATACACCTGCCCCAACTGGAAAACACACGCCATTTCCGGCATCCGAAACAACCAATTTATGTAATTTGATTCTTATTGTCAGATTTTTCATTGAATTTTTTTTTTCGAAAAAACAGGAAAAAATATTCAATTTTTTTTTCATTCATGAGCATCCGCGAAAAGAGCACCGATTCATTAAAATCCTCTTCTTCTCCTTTTTTTCTGTTTTCGTAGACATGATTAAGTGCATTTTCAGTTTTTTTGCTAGAAAGAAAACAAAAATTTATTGACGAGCTATGTGAGAAGCGAACCCGCGGCATTGTGCTTTATAGGCAAAAAATGTACACCATTATACCAATATACAGAAATGTCTGATATACACGTCATTTCCAGTTATAATAGAGTTTTCTGGACTTTTCCCATTTTTTTCTCGAAAAAGAAATTGAATACAATTAATTATTCATCTCGATGAACAATGGTGTTTGAGTTTCACTTTTCATGTGAAAGTTTATTGTTTTTTTAGTAAATTTTTTAATGGTGAAAAGTGAAAAAAAAAAACGTTTTTCTTCTTGGAAATATTTTCCTGAATTTTTAATCATGTTTTTGGGTGTCTTTTATTTTCAAAAAATTCTCTTGAAACAGAGACTCTACAAGTGTGAAAATTTTGAAAAAAATTGAATGGAGCTCGCGAACCTCCATTGTGAGTGTCCAATTCAATCAAGACAGGCTTAAAATGAATATCAAAAAATACACAACATGGATATTCGTGCTTTGTATATTTTTTCAATATTTTTTTCATTCCATTTGAAGGTCTATTCTTTAGAATGAAATTTTTATGTTTTTTTTTTCAAATTTCCAAAACATTTTTTCTCATATTCTAAGGGCATGTCCTAAGTATGATATGGAGGTTCCATTGAGATTCCACAGATTTCTAAAATCATATAACAGTCCTGAGATACAGACTCCAGAATAATATACGGGTCCCATAGAGTTCGAGATTTGACCACTGTATTATTTTGAGATCCTAGAGATAACTACTAGAGTATTGAAAATTGGAATCTCTTTCACCTGAACTCATGGTTCTTCAGATTATTGTAGTCTCCCAACATTTTTAGGCACCTATCTTTTTCTTTAAGTTTTGGGGTATCGGGTATTCTTATATTATTCTAGGATCCTTGTATTATTTTGGGATCTAATAGTATTCTTGTACCCCTATGTTATTCTGACACATTATAGTTTTTTTTTTCAGAAAAAAATGGTCGAAACTAAAAATAGTACAAAGATCATAGTGTCTCCTTAAATACAACTAGACAGTTGAAAATCATTTTTCTTTAGTTATTTTAATATTTTTGTTCTTTTTCCCACGAGTTTTCAATGTGCAAAACACATTTTCAAAACTTCGCACAAAACACACAACTTGACGTAAATGTTCACAAAACTATAATCCAAAGGAATTTTTATTTCTAAATAGAGCAAATAAGCTTGTTTGTTTGATTTTGAATTTTTTTATGGAGAAAATTATATTTTTAATTGGCTAGTTATCTTTAAGAGTACAGAACATATTTTAAGTGGCTCAATTAAGAACAACTTCCAAAAAAAAAAAACAATTCACATAGATTGTGACATTGTTTTTTGTTCCGTGTGAAATATGAAGTCTGTCGAATAAATTTGTTGTTTTTCGTAGTTTTGAATTTCAAAAATACAAGTTTTTTAAGTATCAGAGTTCAATTTTTTAATATCAGAAAAAGTGCTTTACAACTAACTAATTAATTAATCTAAAATTAAACAAAATTATAGTTCTAATCTGAAAGTTGTCCATCTTTTTCTCACATTTTCAAAGTACATTATCTTCTTCATTTTCTGCTAATGGTGTAAGAATAATTTATGAGTTTTCGTCTTTTTTCTCACTTCGAATATTTTTTTTTTGCATCTCTCTCTCCTTATTATTTCAAACTATACCTTTGCGATGAACGGTGGATTACAGAGAAGAATGACCACTTTACAACAACGATTGCTGGCGTATAGAAAAAAAGCTGAAATTGTCAAGGTTGGTTGGGTCATCTGAATGATGTTGGATTGTTCGGTTTGAAACAAATTACACTTCACAGGTTTTTTGTAACGTATCATTTTCAGGGATTTTTAAGAATTTAGATTTTGGAGACTTCACCTTCTGAATAGGCAGACAATTCTTGAGAAAATTAGGAAATTTGTGAGAAAATAAATGAAAACATACCTAATGGTGGATTAAAGAAAGTTGGAAAGTACATAGCTCTTAAAAGAAAGAGCACATTTTTTAGGTGTAACTTTTTTTCTCGAATACTAAACTTTTCGGTATAAATTTTTCAGGTTTTTTACTTCAAAAATGAGCTCTTTCATTTAGGAGCATCTTGAAAACTCTCTTAACGCCCACAATCTGGAACATGAAAAAATTCAGTTTGTTTTTCAAAACTTAAAATTTTTATATTCAAAATACATACCTCTCTTTCTAGAACTTCTCTCGATAGAAGTATTTCAGCTCTTTTTTTCAAAGCTAAGTATTTTGAGTTTCAAAATCCTTATTTTTATACTACACTATGATGATCAGGAAGTTGAACTCGAATTATCTCTAAAGCGCACAAACTTTTAGATGATTTTTCGTCTCTTACCCATCTCAGCAAAAGCAGAGAACTTCTGGACAAACCCATAAAACTTGATTTGATATAAAATCCACTAAGCGTTTCGGACAAGTAAGGAAAAAAATTTAGAAAATTTAACGTTCGGTTGAACATAAGAAATTGGGTGCAATTGTAAGTGATTTGTGTTTTTCTGGAAACAAATTTTGACTAAACTCACAGAATGAAACAGTAATGATTGCAATCAAAAATATCTCACAATTCGTAGTCATTTTGATACGTATTTTTTAAAGTTCGTTTCAAAAAACATTCAGCAAAGTTGGGAAATTTCCGACGACACTTTTGTCATTCTGTAGATCTCGATACGCTGATCAAGAATATGTAGTCGAATTTTGCTCAAATCTCAAAATTTAACCTCAAAGTTTGCTTAGAAAACATCTAAACTTTGAAAAACAACGTCTTTTGGCTCATTTTCAGAAAAGTTTGAACTTATTTTCACTTTCAATCAATCAAAAGTTTGTTTGAAAAAAAAACAGTTCACTTCATTAGTTTAACTTTCAATTTCTTATTTTTGCTTTAAAAAACTTTTCACCCCGCTAAAAAAATTTGAAAATCTCTCGTTGGGGTATGCGAGCGCGGCTCGCTCACGCTTGCGTCGCGGTTCCCTTATGAAACCGTTGATTGGCTGTTTGCCAAGTCGCGGCTCGCCCGCGGTTTTGTCTGCGTCTCTCAAATTGAATTTAAATTTTTTCTTTCGCGGGATGAAAAGTTTTTTTACAGCAACAATACCTTAAAAACTTTTTAAAAATAGGGTGAAGAGAGTTGGAAAGTTGCTAAATGAAAGAACACTTTTTAAAAAGTACACATACCTCTGGAGGTATTTATGGGGGCTCCGGGACATTTCGAAACCAGAACCGAGTTCACTTTTAAATATTCCTTATGAGTTCACATAATGAACAGTTCCAAAAATTGTTTTGAACTCGCTGCAGAAAAAATAAAAAATTTGCTCGAATTCCGGATCCCACACCATGCCCACAGGTTTTGTTCATTTGTGCGTCGTTTGTGGTGTACCTTAACATCATTGTTTTTATTGAGCTTTATCCAGTATCTCGCGTGGCCTAGTTTTTTTTATTTAAATTTTCTAGGCCAGATTTTCTTTTTGCTCAGCTCATAAGGATTCTTTAAGAATATGTATTGATATTTTCAACCGTTGGATTTCCGGGTATTGCGAACATAGTGATGATTTCTATTTCGCACCAACACAGAGCTCTACCCACGTTTTCATCTACTTGGGTACATCGTCTGAGTCGGTCAAAATTGGAACTAAAAATGGTGAAAAACTTGTGTGCAGCTTCATTTTGGTGCTAATTCAACAGCATCATAATGTTCGCCATGCCCAGTGACCCTTTTTTTCGAAAGTTTCGTCAAAATCTGAGTCTGTCAATTTTGGACCTGAACAGCTCTGTTTTGGTGCAAAATAAACATCACCATGATGTTCGCCATACCCGGGAACCACGTGGTTCGATTTGAGTTTTCAGTGATACGGTGAACTCGGAGAAATTCATATTTTAAATCGAAAAAAAACTAACTCTATCATTTCACCCATTTTTGAAACGTATTTTTTCGGACTATCAATAAAGAAAGCTTTTCATATCGGTTTCTAGCTATGTGCCATTTGGTCTCATTTCAAAATGATCGCCACCAATCTTCATGTGATTTTTGCATTTTTTTATTACCTCATTTTGTTCCAGCCTGTCAGGAAAATAAAAAGCCGCGCATTTCCTTTTCCTCCTTTTTTTGTTCTTCATTGAATGTTTTTTTCCGCCTGATTAACTTACCTATATACCAGAGTTGGGCGGAAGTCATTTTTTGAAAAGTCGGAAGTCGGAATTACGATTTCCATTCGCGGAAGTCGGAATTCGGAAGTCGGAAGCTCTAAAACGTGCGGAAGTTGGAAGTCGGAATTCGAAAGTCGGAAGTCGGGAGTGCTTTTGGTGTTTATTTTTCCGTCCGAAACACATTTTTGTTTGTAAAAATTAGATAAACTGAACAAAAATTGAGAAAAAAATACGGAAAACTGATTTTGCGATGGAAAAATAGTGTTTTTTTACTATTAGATGAGCCGACATCCGATCATTGGACTGAACATAAAAAGTCGGAAGTCGGAAGTCGGAATTAGAATTTCCATTCGCGGAAGTCGGAAGTCGGAAGTAGGAATCAAAACTTTCACTTCCGGAAGTCGGAAGTCGGAATTCCGCCCAACTCTGCTATATACTAATTGGAAAGTTGCTTTTTGAACAGAGTTGTGTGCGACTATAAGTACGCTCTCCGCTAATGAAAAATTCTCGGACTTTGACAGTTGATGTTATGTATATCTCAGGATCATGAGGAAAAGAAGGAAAAAATGACTTCAGATGCGCGAATAAAAAATCAACTTTTTACACAGGAAAAAAGAAGTCACGTTTTTAAACATTTGAAAAACGTGACACCCTGATTAAACGAAAATGTATAAGCAATTTTTGGTTATTTAGCTATTTTCTAATCTAACAATCTACTGAATTGTTTTATCATGAGAAGACAAACTGCATCGTATGAGCTTATGAATACGGTAGCTATATCATTCAGAGGCAACAAGTAATTGTGAGTTTGAAACAAACCTAGCTTACTAATGATTCTGTTTTTTTTTTGTTCAAGCACCTCTGAAACTCCCCTGAACTGAGAAGCCAAACTAGAGACGTGGTAGTCTTTGAATCGGTTCTCCCCGATCGGACTGGACTCAATTTTGTTAAGCTCCAAAACAAGAGTTCCCGAATCTGACCGCCATTTCTAAAAGTCTCACAAAATTGGATCCAGAAAGTTCATAAAAATGTGTCCCTGAATCGGGCTCAACCCAAAAAAAAAGGAGATTTTAGAGTCGATTTAGGAATTTTTTGTGAAAAATCGGGTTCATGATTTTTTGTGGACACGATTCAGTGAGATTTTTAGAAGTCGTGGTCCGATTCAAAAACTATAATTTTGGACCTAATAAAATTCGGGTACAGTCTGATTCAAGAGACCCACTGTGTGTGTTTTGCTACTTTCAGCTGTGAAAAATGAAAAAACGACGTTTCTGCAATTCGTTCGCAGAAAAACGGGTTCGGCAACCCCTTTCACAAATTTCATTTATACGCAAGCCACACACCTTTTGTTTTTCCCAAAATATTTTAAACACACTTTCGATAGTTTTTCATTGTTGTAAGAATTTTATGCATCTGTTGAAAAAGTGTCCATGTTGTGCGAGGGGTTGAAACTTAATTGGATAATTTTTTTTTGGACTACTGTGGTTCTCAAAGTCTATAATATGCAGTGGGTAGTGAAACGCAACCTGTGAGAACCGATTCTCTCCGCATAGACGTCGAACACGGACTTAAGGACGACCAAAAACATTATAGTGAGGGCTAGACAAATTCAGAGTCATCTCGGGAAAAATCTTTTTTTTCTCTATCTATTATTTCTAAACGCTTTTCACCAGAATATGGCTTTTTCCGAGACATGGCAGGTAATTTTTTGAGAATCAGAGATCTTGAGGGAGTAGTGAATTGAGAATAATATTCTCACAGAAATAATATTTATTTTTTGTGTTGGACAATATTTTCTAAGACTTCGTTGATTTTTTTTAGGAAGCCAGACAACTTGATGTTTTAAATATTGTTTTATATTAGTCAAAGTTTTTTTTGTGCTATTTCAGGACTTTTTGAGAAAATGTCTTCTTCCAAAGTTTGGTTCTGGCTAGTTATCCAATTTTCAGTTCACCACCTACACCTGGAACACCATAATATACGTTTCACATTTTATATTTTTCTTTGAAATTCGATATCTTGAAACTTGAATTTCAACCTTGATCATACCTAAAATATTATTCACTACTGACCGCGAGTGTTCCAATTTTACCGAAAGACTTGAAAAAAAAAGTCAAACTTAAAACATATTGACGAGCTCATTACCAATTATAGTATTACTATGAAACTTCTCACCAATCAATACTACATAGAAGGACTTTTTTATATGAAAAAATGTAGATCTCAAAAAAGAATTTCAGTACTGCAATTTCAAGCTGAAAATGGTAACGAGGGAATTTAAAAGTGCACAGATGCCCACAATCTCAGTAAACGGTGTGTGAATTTGATATCCAGTAATTACTATTTAAAAAAAAACCTTTATTCTTAATGTCACCCCCGCCTAGGTTTAGACACAATTTTCACTTCCACACACTCTAGCTCCCAGAAAATGACGTGCTTTATTTTGTTTTGCTCTCTAATGAAATCTTGTTGACTTAATCTTGTTTAGAACTGGAATATATACTGAATGGTGGATTAGTGTGATTTTTTGTTTGGGGATGATTGGGTACCTAATGGCAATATTGGTTTTAATAATTTTGTTGGAGATAAACCTTGGGAAATAGTGCCGAAAATATTGGAAACAGTTGATAAAAATTACATAATATTGTTTTATTTTTTTTTACAATCAACATCCTGGTTTTCATCACTGCTTCTTTTTTCCCTCAAAACAGATACCCTATTTCTTCCAAGTTGCTGAGCATGATTTAAGACTTCCTTCATATATGGAAAAAGTTTCAATTTCCTCCGGATCGAAGCAATCTGTTTCAATTGGAAAATAATTTTCCCGGAAATTAACAATGCCACCACAATATTTTCGCTGCTCTCGATTGAAATCCTATTATTTTTATACTATTCGGAACCAGAATATATTCAATTATGTACTACTCCATTTTCTGAAAATTGGATGAGATGCTTCAATGCAAAAGAAAAGTGTATTTTTTTGTTGATTTTGAAAAAAAGAATCATTCGATTGTGATTTTGTGAAACAGTGAAATGTTTACTAAGATTCAAATAAATGTGGCAACAAGAACTGGATGTAATTAGGATGCTGCAGTTTCAAAACAAAAAAATCAAGGCATTTGTATGGAAAATATTCTGTAATTTTTTACGAAAATGATATTTAGTAGATGACCATCTCACTCTGAATATGAAATGATCGAATCTAGAAATTTTTGTGTTTTTTGAAACGTATAGGTCACAGGTTTTTAAATATTGTGTGGAATATGACATTTCAGACACGGTGATTTAACGCTGCTGATATAGAGAGAGTGCTGAGAAATAGAGAATAAAGGCTCTTTGATCTACTAAAAAAATTGTGGGTCTGAAAATTCGAAAATTAATATCAAGCATATATGTTGAGTTAAAAATATAAATCATGTTCGAATATGTATTTAACGATTTTTGGCTCGGTTTCCAGCAAATCTACCTGAATTTCCTTCGGTTTGAACAGGTTTCTCAAAAATAAATCCTAGACTCACAATTTTAAGGAACATGTAGATCACACGAGCCACTATTTTTCTCTGCGCTCTCTTCTGTATGGCTTGACAGCCACCTTGATATTTTGAATCACCGTGCAGAGGTTATCTGAAATATGAAGAACAATAATAGCCTTCTGTCACAAGTGGAGAACCGTCGACACGTGTCTATCAGTTTCTGATGTCCAATTTTTTTTGGAACTTTCGATTTTTTGGTATTGTCTATCCGAGGTAGGTCATCCAACGAAAAGTAGATCAAATTTTGAAAAGTTTCAAATTCTCTCATCTTGACGTGCTATTTTGTCGGCTCAAACTACGTATACGTTTTTTCGTTGGATGACCTGGTTGGATGAACAATAGAGGTTCCGCACACAGCTTACTTTCTCAAACTAATCAGATACATAGACACCAAATCTGACTATCAAAATCCGATGTGGTTTTTTATCTGAGTTTGACAATACTAACAAGATTATCACATGAGGTATTAACAGACTTTCCAAAGAGACCTATGCCATCCGATGTAGTTTTTGATACTGATCAATATCCTACATCTAAACTTTCGTTAATTCTGACTGAATCATTCGAGAGAAACTGATGCTCCCAACATTTTTCCATGTCAAAAACACTTTTTACTCAAATTATATAACTTTTAAGGTGGTTGTCCGACACCAAAAAAGTGTGCAAATTGTCGCCACAGTGTGCGCGTGGTGTGTATGCACAACTTTTTTCTAAACGAACCAAGAAAATTTGAAAAAAAAAACAACAGTCGCGTGTTTGCAATAGAGCACACTTTCTCGATCAACGAACATACGTGTTTGTTTTTCGTTTGTTTTTTAACCCGGACACCCCCTTTAAAGGAAGTCTTTCTCTTTAAATTTTAGTCTTCAAAATGAAAAAAGCGAAAAAATAAATTTTCCCAAAATTTAATAAAAATACTTTCACGTGAAATAATATGCCGCGTGTTGACACTGCAAACACTTTGACGCACAATTACGACAAAACGGAATTAAACGCGGCAAAAAATAATTAAATTCCGAATTTAAAAATAATATTTTTTCTTTTTATTCTGAAATTTTTTGTCGAAAATGAAATTTTCATTTTTTGAAAATTGGAAGATTGGGTATTCAGGTAATGAACTTTAGTTTGATGAAAGAAAAATAGGGGGTCATTTAAAGGGATTGATTTCCTTTAAGATGATCTTTAATCTCAACTTTCAAATTTCTTGCCGAAGTTTAGCCAAAGCACAATAAGTTCTATCGAATGACATAGGTCTATTTCCAAAGTTCGTTAACACGCCCTTATCAATAGAGTCTGCTCATAATTTTCTGTAACTTTACTTGACGTCAGAAAAATATGTACCTAAATATACGTAGCTGAAATTTTTTTTTATTTATGCATGTAGTTATTTTCCAGCACAATTATGTTCTATTTTTTGTTAGTTTAGTGAGTTGATTTAATCAACTCAATTTTCTACAAAAACAAATTTGCTTAATAAGCTACAGTAGTCTAGTTGATTAAACTCGCCTAAATTTTTCCGAAACAAAAAAGTTGGCGGCGCTAATTAGATCTTTTTTTGCCGTTTCTAAAGAAAGTTAACTTTTTCTTTATTTGAGTTGCAAGAATGGAGATGGTGAGTGTATTTTTTTGGCTAAAACTAAAACTCCCAGAATTTTTTTTTGGTGAAAAAAAGAAAAAAAGTTTGCCATCTGTAGGAACCGAACCCGGGATGCAAAACTCAAAGGCAGGCGCGCTAACCAGTAGGCCAGACATTTCATTTTGCTTCCGATTTCATAGAGCTTTTGAAGAAACATTTAAAAAAAATGTACAACCTAAATATCAGCAGAGAAACTCCAATTTTTTGTGTGGCCAGGAAATTGAAATTTATAAATAATTAACGTTTGCGAATCGGTCATGTGAAAAAAGTTTTTTTTTCTCATTATTTCCCAAAAAAAAAAACGAATCTATATTTTCTCTCTTTTTGTGCCTGATGGAATTTTTTCGCTTTGAGTAGAAATCCAGAGCCCAATTATTTTGCAGAACGAACGAGCGAACCAAAATTCTATTTTTTCCTTTTCTTTGGTGATTTTTCCTAAGCCCAGAAGATATTCCTTTTTTCAAAAAAGAAAACCAATATTTTTCTGGGAGAACATCTCATTATCTTTCCTTCTTGTTGTTTTTTCTGCGATTCTTCAGATGACTAGCATTTATTTTTCAACATGGCGCATTCATGGGTTAGTTACAAAAAAAAAAAAGAAAATTTTAAAAAATCGCCCCCATCGGGAATGGAACCCACCACATCGCCAAGAATAGGTCAACACACTGCCACTGAGCTATCTCTCCCATATCATTAGGTTGATAATAATTTTTTTTGTTTTCGTTCTAAAAACAATAAAAAGTGCAAATATTGATGTGGGAAAAAAAAAACACAAAAAAACACAATGAAGTACATGTTTCGACCCATTCTCCATTTCCTTTTGTTTTTTGATTACTATCCAACGAAAAAATCAGTCTTTTTTCCCAATAATTCCCAGAATTGTTAAGTGTTTTTTGAGATTATCTTGTTATTTTTTGTTTATTTCGGCGAAATTTATTTTTTTTTCGTGTGTTTCTCTGTTAGACCAGAGCATAATTTATTCAAAAAAGTCTACTATTCATGCCGATTATTGTTATGATTTTTTGAAAAGAACACATTCCTTTTATGAGTACAAAATATGGGAAAATTGGAGGATTTTTTCATTTTCTATGATGAAGATAAGGAGGTAAGCGTATCATGGGAATTCTCCCTATCTCTCGTAAGTCCTAGCGTGCTATAATGGTTAGTGTGGATGCGTATCATTTTGCTATCCCAGGTTCGATTCCGCCCAACGCCAAAATAATTTTTTTTTTCAAAAAAACTTTCTGTTTTGAAGTAAAAATTAATATAATGAAATTTTGTGCTATTCAAAAAAAGAAGAATAAAGGATGTACTTTTTCAAAAAGCAATTTTTAACTATTTTTGGCTTTTTTGTGTAGCCAAACTTGCTGTCGCATGTCATGTCAAAAATTTCAATTTATATTAAAAATTTTGCAACGTTCTTATTGGTGACGTTTTTACATGTCACCCGACGTCAAACAAAATTAGTTTTTCATTCGATTTTTCCTTTTTTCATATAAATTTCTTTCCCATTACTTCCGGTTATAAGAAAAATGAAATTCAAACGTTTTCCTAGAAATGCAGGGCATCTTAATCAGTATTTTGATGATTTATACGACGATCCAACGCCAGCACCAATATCAGTATGTTGCTTAACAAATCTTGTTAATCTGAGTTTTTTTTTGTTGTTTATCATTCGTCATTGTAGACCAGACAATTAGTCGTAATTCCACTGAGATTAGTTTTCAGGTTTTTCTTTCTCTGAAAAATCTTCTTCTTAAAACAGAGGTTCTCATTGTCTTAATTTCTTTCTCGGGAAATCAACAAAAAAAACCGAAAAAAATTTCGCCCTCGCCAAAACTCGATCCAGCGACCTCAGTGCACTATCCTCTCATATCTCGTTTTGAGAAAAATGTCAATATATCAAACATTAGAAAAAACACAAAAATTAGCCAATTTTAATGGTTGTTTTTCGTGTTTTTTCCTGACTGAAAATTGAATTCTGTTTTCTTTTGTTTACAGATGACCGTTTTGCATCGAGAAGGGGAAGATGAGTTGAGGGATGGCTATGGAAGTGGATATCAACCCGATAAGCACTTGAATTATGACATTTTGGATAAGAAACAAGGATGGGGATTCTCGAACAAGTTAGTTTATTCTTTGTGTGGGGATGGTTTGAATCGAAAATTCATGTTTGACTAACTATTTATGGTTTTTTTACCGTTTAAAAACTTTTATAACTTGGGTTTGTGAACTTTATTTTAATTAAATTTCATTGCAAAAATAAAAAAGAAACTTCAGTTAATAAATTCGCCCCGTTTTTGAGATTTGAATAATCATTTTGAATTCTAAAGCTTTTTTTAAAGCAACACCCGAAGCTAAAATGCAGTCTTTATTAATGATCAACGATAACAAATACTAAAAGTATGACGTGTTCTCTATTACGAACAAAAAATGATCACGAAAAGTTAAAAAATGACCGAGTTTGAGTCAAATAACGAAAAAAGGCGAAAATCGTTTTGAAAATTCTTCTCAGCACAATCAGCACAAAGTGTGTCAACACTCTGGTCACATACATTTTAATTGACGACTTTTTATTTGAAAATTTGGAGGGAAATCTGATTTCTCATGTGAAATAAATTCGAATGGCTGAAACTGACTTTGCTTAAATAATTGTAATTTCATATTTTGGGATCCTAATTTTAACAGTGTTAACTTCAATTTCCAATAGGTTTTGCCGATTTTTTTTTGGTATCGACTCTTAGCTTCAGGTATTTCTTTAAATAATATTTAATCTCAGTTTTCTCAAACTAAAGCGACCACTTTGCCAAGAATTATACTGTTTCAAAAGTCTCATAATATATTCAATGAGCTTCAAAATATGATATATATCCTGTTTCCGAACAAAATTAACCGCCAACAAAATTACGGTAGGTAATGAACATGTAGACGCAAAGAAATATTTTCCCACGTTAGCATTTTTGGCGCGTAAATAAATAATTATTATCTGAAAAACATTTGGTTTCAATTTGGAATTTTTGTACCGTATCTCAAATTTAAATTTAAAAAAATTTTTCTCTTGAATTTACTGTTTCATTTTCACGACAATTCCACAAGCTGTCACAGGGGAGTAGTGTCTCGAGTTTTTCAATGAATTATCGAAATATATTTAGTGATCAGTTTTTAGAGAACTTTTTTTTATCATAGACACTCCGAAAATCGCAATTTTCCTCTTGAAATCACAAATTTTTATCAGTGTGGAAACACTGAAAAGAGCTTCTGTAATATGAAATGAAATTTAAGTACAATTATATTTATCGAAAAAATCTGAAAATAGCGTAATACTTCTAGACGTTTTCAGTAGGAACACCATAGTCTAGAAGAGAATTCCATATTTGTTAATTTTGAATAGTTTTTCGAGTATTTTTTGTTTTTTTCAGTTTGAACTTCAAATCTTTTAAACTCTAAAGAGACACCTAGCCAATCGGAAAAATTATTTTTTGCACTTAAAATTTCAAAATCAAACAAACAAGCTTGTTTGCTCCACTGAGAACAACAATTCGTTTTGACTACGGTAGTTGTGTTTTTACGGAATTTACGGCGTCCCAGCGATTTTGAAAAAAGTATATTTATTTTTTTCCTCGGTAAATCAAAAAATTTTTGACAACGTGTTTCACACATTGAAAACTCATGGGAAGATGAACAAAAATGTTGTGACAACTAAAAAAATGATTTCCATCTCTAGATGTCTTTAAAATCACATGAAAATCACATTTCAGTTGTCATTCACATAAATATTCTCTTTCTCACGGTAATCCTTCCAGAGCGTAAATAAAATATGATTATTTTGCAGAGAAATCTCTCAGTATCCATTTGAGAAGCCCTTCACATATTTTTGTTTCTATTCTAATCTTTACTCTCTTTACATATGTAGAAGATAAATATTAGGTTGGAAAAAAATTAATTGCCTTTTTCTGATAGTCTGGAACTTCGATCATTTTCTCAATGTTAGGATTGTTTCTTAAATTCCATTTTTTGCTGTTGGAGGCAGTAACTGTCTGGCACCAGTGTGCTTTATTCATTTTATTGTAAGCCCTCTCTCTTCGCAAGAATACCGCAAGTATCGAAATCAAATAAAATGCACATTTGCAGTGTGACTATTTTTATTTTTTTCTAACCCTAAAATTAACGAGATCAACAAGAAATCCACAACAGTATATTAACGGAAGACTCCTACACCCTGTACTTTAAGAGTTTGGTCTAAAATGGTTCACGCTGACGAGTCCAAATTCGACGATCAACACGGCCCAGGACAACTAATAGAGATGGATTCGGATACACTGCGTAGCCAGGGTGAACTGGATCACTACCAAACTTCACGTGAATTGTGAACAGCGTTGGGGGTGTCACATACGATAATTTTTTATGAACTGGAAACATTCGGCAAGGTGCAAAAACTGGGTCGATTCGTACCTCACACTTTGAAGGACTATGACAAAAATCGCAATTACGACATGACTTTGGAACTTTTGACTCTCCACCGCATGCATGAATGACTCGATGATATAACTACATGATATGATAAATGGGTCAACTACAAAAATATTGTACAAAATCGATAGTGGGTGGATGGCTCAGATCCGCCAGCAGACGTGACAAAACCTGATTTTCATCGAAAAAAGAGATATCACGTGTTTAGTGAATACTGAGAGCTGCTAGACGAGGGTAACATCATTAATACTGATGTATATACTAAATAACTACATAAACTCAAGATCATTTCTCAAGTCCCCCGTAGAACTACCACGAGAATATTTTTTCTCCACAACAACGCCAGACTATATGTTGCTTGGAAGGCCAAGGCTAGTCCTGCCGCGTTCGGGTCGTCAATTCTAAGTTACTCACTCGACATAGTTTTCTCGAATTATCATATCTTCTCGCATCTTCAAAGACGGTTAATGGAAAAAATTTCAAAACTCGAGAAGATGTCAAAACTGACTTGATCCAACTTTTCGCCTCCGAGCCAGGGGGATTTTCGCAGGAGATAATCCATCAAATACCGGAATGATGGTAGATGACTATCAACGCAAATGATAAATACTTCTAGTTTCCCAGCAACCTCTGTTCTTTTAATTTTTCAAATGAAAAATTCTTGAAAAAAAGCAATTAATTTCTTTCTAACCTAATAGATATTTTTGAAGTTCACCGTTTCAAAGTTTTTATATATTTTTGAAGTTTTGTTTCCTTTAGAGATTCGTTTTGAAATCCTTCTGAAAGCTCTCCATCGAACAAAAAAAGTTATTCTCTTCAAAATGACAATAAAGTACATTCTCATATCCAGTTATCACCAACGATGACATTTTTTTAAATTATTATTTTTAAAAACATTTTTTTTCTGGATTCTTTTTTTTTTTTTGATGAGATTGATTGTCAGATGACAAGTTTTTCTTTTTCGGATAAACAAAAAAAAACTTCTTTTTTTCGTCTCGTGTAGAACCAAAAATCTTGTGATATGTTTCAAGGGACACATTCTTCATTCATTTTTGCCGTTAGTTTTTGGGACCAGATTATATCTTGGTCGAATGACCGCCGAAAAGTTGCAAGCTTTTTCGTGTCGAGGTTTTTGGTTTTTGAAAATTGAGGTTTTTAAAATGTCACATCTGAGGATGTACACCAAATTCTTCAATTTGAAATTTGATCCTCTATTAATTTACGGTTTCACAATTTTTGTAAGATTTTTTTTTGATTTTTCCCGAAATCGCAATGTTCCAAATTTCTCCCTCCAGATTCCTGATTAATAAAAAATGCACTTGAAATTGATCTGTGCTCTTTTTTTTTCCGAAATTCTGTTTAGTTATTCAACCGGAGCATTTTTGCAATTTTTCATCAATTTCTTCTTCATCTTAGGCTTCATTGAATTTTATTTTCTGTTTCGATTAGAACACAAAAAGTAATTTAATAAAAAATAAATAAAAAATCTTCCCTGTTTCAAAAATTAGATGAAGTTATTTCCAAGTTTTTCTTTTTATATTAGGCGTTCTAGTGCTTCGTTTGAAATCGAAGTTTTTGTAACTTTTCATGAAATTTATTCGAATATTCGTTGCGATGTTTCTTTTCTATTATTTTAGATAATTTTTACAGTTTCAAAAACTTTCAAAAATTAACTTTTTCAGTCTTTTTTTAAATAACATGTATTTTAAATATTGGTTCAGTTTTATCTTTTCGTAGGTACTGTTACTTAATTGTCACCCAAAAATATATAAAATTTTGAAAAGTTTCAAATTCTCTTATTTTAACCTGCTTTTTCGTAGGTATATATTTTTCACATCCATATCCACTTTTCTCTCAAAATGGCCGGAAAGTGATGAAAACGTATTGCAGACATTACCAGGGAACACGCCAACTGGTATACCTGTGTTATCAATAGAAATAAATCAAAAAAAATTGCACATCGCAAAAAATAGATTCCCCACTATTATCAAAAATTGTGGAACAGTAAAAAAATGAGAGAATGTATTTATAACCACACTTTTAAACTTTCAGGCTTGTTATTTGGGGATTTGAAACCAAACCTGAAGGTAGTTTTTTTATTTTTTCAGGCTGATAAATTATTTTTGACCTGCTGAATTTTTGTTGCTCAAATTCTATACGATGAAAAAAAGGCGACGAGAATTCTCTTTCAATGGTCAAGAAAAAGAAACCAACTCACAAATTATTTTATTGAAATGAATAGCCGACGCTTGCCGGGTTGTGCAGCCTGCTGTGTTTTGTGTATCTTTATGTCTGCACTCTCTCAAAAGTGCATTGACTCTCTCTCTCTCTCTCACTCTTTTTTTTTGTCTGGAGTTAAAATTCCAACCGTTCAACAAATCCGGAACTAATTTGTGATCGTCTGAAATTGTCTTTCTCTTTCTCTTTTTCTCGAAAAAAAAATAAATCCGAAAAAAACAGACCTCTCAAATGAAATATTCATGTTTCTCTTTGTGTTTTCAACCCTTTTTCTCCCGAAAATTCTCAAAATTTCAACAAAAAAGTCCAATTTAATTTTGTCTCAAGTACCTTTCTTCATCTAATTTCCTGTCTTCTTCTTGTTGTTTTTTTTTCTGTCTAAAAAAAAGTTGAATTCTTGGCCTTCTAAGAGTACTGTAGTCGTACAATTTGCAAATTAAAAACTACAATTTTCGGGCAAAAAAAAAGTTTTGAATGAATTCTCAGGGCTTAATCAGATATGTTTTTTTTGGTAAGAAAATGAACACGACTAAAACATCAAAAACCATGGCTGAATTTATTTTCAGATTATATATTATCCGCCATTTATTTCTGAATGCGCGAAAATTATTAATCGGATTAAAAACAAACAAAATCCGAGAGGTGGAGCAAGCAGATTTGTAGCCATGACGAAAATTGTTTCGAATATGTTATTCACTTTTATTTTCGGGATTTTTTTTCGATTTCTCAGTTTTGCACGTTAAAATAGAAATAGTGGATTCTATTTTATTGATAGCTGATATTGTAAAACCAAAACTAGTGAGCTCGAAATTTTGAGCAGGGCCAATTTTTTTAACGAAATGTTGCTATCAAAAAAAAAAATGTATAAAAAAATTGTGAATCGTATTATATTCAAGTTGGAAAATTTTACTGTTTCAACAATTGTTTAAGTTCTGTCTATCGTTTTTGTTGAAGTACCATGTATTAGAATAAAATTTTCTTTATTTTCTAGTCCACAAGCTGAAACTTGTTGCATTAGAAAAAGCTCAAAATTCTATACAAAACCGCCAAAAATCAATTATTGATATAATTATGTGCACCTGCACATTCAGCTAAATTCACTTTGGTCCAATTATTTTCCTGATATCCTATTTTCTTTTCAAAGTTCCTTGAAGATGACGTTATTCGAAGTAACTAATAAAATATACATTGAAAAATACACATAAATTTTAGAACGTATTTTGTGGAAAATTGATCACTAAAAATGTATTTGTATACTTTTGAACACCATTTTTCATTTTCTTTTTCTATATTTTTTTAATATGTATAAAAATTTGCGTCATCTAATTAAAATATTGATAAAGATGTACATATATGCCATTTAATAATAGCAAAATAAAATAAGAGACATTTTTAGAAAACTGGTAACGTTTATCATGCAAGTTAGATTTCATTTACTGTTTCAGGAAAATAGTATATACACCGCATTTTACACATTTTAATAATTTTATCAATGCTTTATTTTTAGGTGTATTGTCAGGACGAAAAATGCCCTGGAATTGAACCAATATGATCTAGAAAATGCCGACAGTACATTTTTCCCCTCTCAAAAAGATCAAAAAAGTTTTGAGTGTGAAAAATAGTTTGTCATTATTTTTGAAACTTGCCGATTTTTCACAAAAAAAAAAAAACACGGGATTGTTTTATCAGAGTATTTGAACTTTTCTTATATTTTAATTTCTTGCCAAATTCCAAATTTCAACTGGAACTTAAATTTTTATTGTATTATTAGACTAGAAACTTTTTTGATCTATCGTGAAGTGTACTGTCGGAATTTTCTACGCCATATTGGTTCTCTTTCAAAACTCTAATTTAACTCTAAAATATTGTATGATTTAAAAAAAAAGTTCAGATTTTTTTTGTGCATCCGTTTTTCGGAAATCGTCCGTTTTTAAATATTCGAAAAATTATCATTTTCAATTCTCTTTTTTTTAAATTGAATTACGATAACCCCTTTCAACACCGAGATAGCATGTTCTTCGATTTTTTTGCAAAAAAAAGTTTATCTAATTAAAATATTGACAAAGATTCATATGCCATTCGAATGAAAACAAGATAAGACAACAAACACAAAACTATATAGAACATTTGAAACGTATGTACATCACATTTTACTGTATGAAAAAAAAATGATATATTGTTGAAACAGTAAAATCCTGTTGACAAAAATTTGAATAATCATAGCGTTCATTAACAAAACAATTGATTTCAATAAATTTTGGCACCAAGAAGCCATAGTCTTCGATTTCTGGTTTTTTTTCAAAGTTTGCGTCATCACTAACATTATCGTACATCATGCAAGTGACTTTTTTCCTATAATTTCATTACCAGACAATGTTTCAAGTCAATTTTTATGATTAGATGAAACATTGAATTTTGATTTCTTTTCGCACCTAGGAGCTACATTTTTCGAAATTTACGTCATGAATATTATCGTCTTCTTTTGTGATCAATAAAAATATAAAATTGTGAACAATAAATATGCCATGTTAAAAAAAAACAGAATAAAGTTGAACATAGAAAAGTATAAAATTTGAAACGTATTATTGTGGGGACGAAAAAATTAAAGCCTTGGAAGAAAACCAATATGGCCTAGAAAATGCAAACAGAACACTTCGCGATAGATCAAAAAAGTTTTCGACTCTAATGATAAAACAAAATTGTAGTTTCCAGTTGAAATTTTGAACATGACACGAATTAAAATATAAGCAAATTTTCAAATATTTGGGAAAAAACTACCCCGTGATTTTTTTTTTGGAAAATTTCGACAAGTTTCAGAGATAATAACAAGGTATTTTTTTTCAGACTCAAAACTTTTTTTGATCTTTTTGAGAGGAATAGTGTACTGTCGGAATTTACTAGGACATGTTGGTTCTCTTCCAAGGCTCTAGTTTTTTCGTCCCGACAATACATGCACACTGTATGATTTTGCTGTTTCAGTGATTCCTAAAGTCCTGTCTATCGAATTTGTTGAATTTTACCATACGGCTACAGTTTTCTTTATTTTCTAGTCCTCGAGCTGAGACTTGGTGCATTCGAAAAAGCTAAATATTTAAAAAAAAAACGCTAGAAATCAATTATTGATATAATTATGTGCACCTGCACATGTGGCTAAAGTTTATTTTGTCCAATTATTTTTGGATTGATACTGATATCCTATTTTCTCTGACGTTTTTCGAAGAAACTAATGAAATATGTATATTGAAAAATACACCAAAATTTTGCGAGTTGGATTTTGTTCACTGTTTCAGGTGTGTACCATGTGAAACTTATTATTGGTGAATAGTTTATGAAACTAAAAATGGCAAATTGTCTAGTTCTTAAACTTTCAAACTCACAGTTTGAATATGCCATTTCAGTTTTCTGAACCGAATTCAAGAAAACTAGTTTCTATTCCAATTTCCTTGAATTTTTCAGGATATTATTAGGAACTCAATTTTTTGTAGATTAATCAATTGTATCTGACATGAGTTTTGGTCGTAGATTCTTCTTAAAAACAAGAAATATTGTTGTTTTTCTGAATACTCTTGAACTATCAAGTGTTTTCCACAAACATTTGGTAATACTGAAATGTATTTTTCACTGTTTCATACTATATTTCTTTAATTTTTTATACATAAACATCATCATATTTCTGATCCCTTCAATCTTCAGTAAAATTTTTGCTTTGCTAAGATCTTTGATATTAGCATGACATTTTTCTAAAACTGAAAATCCAGATAATCCGGGTCTTTTCATCGGATTTTCAAAATAATTTTCGCCAACAGAACACTTTCAATATTATTGATTTGGTTCAATACTTTTTGAAATGCCAAAAAAAGATTATATTTTTTTTTATTAAAAAAAATGTTCACTGTTTCAATTATAGAATGTAAGCATAAATTTTTTGAACCAGAGTTTGATTTTTGATATTTTAAAATCAGAAAACCAAAACCACAGGGACGCAATGACTTTGTTTTGTAAATGACTAATATCCGTTAATTTGACAAGCTTCCGCTACAAATTTGTGTTTCCTTATTTGGTTAATTTTGGATGCTGTACGATTGTAACTGAGCTCTGGAATGATATCCTAATGAAATATTGAAATATTGGAAAGTAGAAAACTATTGTAGCAAGATAGTACAAAGTTTCAAGATGGAGATATAAGATTTTCAAGAAAAAACCATGCTTTGCTTCAGAATTTTCAAATTCGGAAAAAAAACATTTTTTTACTGTTTCAATCACAAGTTACCAGAAGAGCGCCGCCGGCTTCGCCGTCGTCTTTCTTCTGGGTTTGTTAGCAATAAACGAATTTTCTTTTTTCAGAATGAGAATACTTCTCAAATTAAAAAAAAAAAACATAATGTGTCAGAGATGTCAACATGGATCATAGAAAAGCCTAAACAAACTTTGAAAGGTTCTGAAAAATTGTGCCAGTTTATGTTATGCCAGTCTCTCCCACTTCCCACGATGACTTCTTTTTGCCTGTTAGTCTTATTTACACTCAACTGGAACAAGAAAACAAAAAAAAAGTCAATTTTGAATTTCGCGCAATTGTGTGCAAACACCGCCTTAAAAAACCGCGGTAAAAAAAATATACTTTTTTTTTGCCTGTGGCGGAAAACAAATCAGAAGTCTGATATGCAGGCTTTCAAGAGTACTGTAATATTCATAGCTGTAGAATAAAAAACTATATGTTCTACTGTTTCAGAAAAAACCTTCTTTTGAATTTCAACAAAACTTTGAGACGTATTTTTTCCTTTCTATTCCAAATATATCTTGTGTTTTATTATTGTTCTATGAAATATTCTAGAGCTTCAAACTTGTTTGTCGTATTATATTGATTCATAAAATATTTTTCCATAAACAGTTCTTGGAACAAATGTGTTATGACTAATAATCTTCTTGCGATTATCTTCTTCTCAAATCGAAATAAAATCCAACTCTCTTTTATTTTACACACATAAATATATACACATATCCATTTTTCAAAATCTGCAGAAATGGCGCCAATGCACAGCGATAGCGAGCACTGGGTGTTTGAAGACTATCTACCCGTCAGGTAATTTCATCAACTCACTTCACATTCAGCCCCGAAGCAAAGTCATAAAAAACCTAATTTCATTCAATTTCCCGTCACCCAACGAAAAAAAAAAAACATAACGAGACCAAAGAAAACTCATCAATTTTTCGTGTCGCCTTTTTTCTTGTGTCGCGCATGCGACGTCAAACAACAGAGACACAACAATGTTATTTCCATCGGTGCCTAAAAATAAATATGAAGTCAAACATGAATTTTTGAGGTTTTTCTGGGAGTATCAAAAATTGGGTCTAAAATATTTATTTCGTGTTTCAGCTTGACTGGGTTGATCGTGTTGACGATTGTGTTGACGGCGGTGATTGTGATTTTCTTCGGATGCTATTTGATGATGAGATTTATGCATCGAGCATTGTCAAGGGATGATTCGAAGGATATTTTGAGTGAGTAATTGCATGTTTAATTTGAGAAAAAAAATTTATTTTCTCATTTTCATAGTCCCGTTCACCAAAAAAATCAAAAAAGATACCTGACAAGGGAGGTTCGCGAGCTGTTACTTTCAACTTTTTCTTAAAATTTGTACACTTATAGAGTTTGACCTCCTGATCATCGTGGTATAGTTTTTATCCACCGGAAATTTTTGTGTAAAAAGTTATGAATTTTTAGACATTTTCCCATTACAATTCATAACTGTTATAAAATAAGGGCAGCACAGTAAATAAATGAATTTGTATTCACGTGCTCATTTTTCAAAGGTAAATGACTCATTTTTTCTTCAGAAAATGGTCATGAAATAACTTTAATCTTTCATAACTTTATTCACAAAAATTTCCGGCGAATAAAAAATGTACCACGATGATCAGGAGGTCGAACTACATAAGTGTACAAATTTTGAGAAAAAGTTGGAAGTAACAGCTCACGAACCTCCCTTGTGAGCACACTTTGGATCGATGAGTTAAGTGTGCTATATCGAAATGTTTTTTCTTTTCTCTCTCATTGATTTCAATATACATTATAGTTGGACATCGACTCAAATCAATTTGCGAAACTGTATCACCTTTTTCATCAAAGAAATGAAACCTTTTTCATCAAAGAAATGAAAATCGTGAACGGCTATATTGCTCATTTCGTTTCTCTATTCCATTCGCTTCAAGATATTTTGATCTACAAGTGTTTGATTCTCTCGTTTATACTCACTATTTCGTTTAGTGAATCAAAAAATGTCTTCTTGCGAAAGGAATAGAAAATCAGAATAGGCGATACGTATACGATGTAAAAAGGCTGGAACTTCCTAATCATAGTGCCGATCGACTTTTTTGAATGTCCAACTATAATACAAACTCACAAATTGTCGTAATGTTGGGAATGTTCGAATTGTAAGCCTTTTTCTTGCAAGGTGATTCGCGAGCTCTCAGATTCAACCTTTTCTCAAAATTTGCACACTTGTAGAGTTTGACTTTCTGATCATGGTGATGTATTTTTATTCATGTTTTATTGTCCATAGTATTACAATTTTCTATTTCTCTAAATTCGAGATATTTTGGTCTACAATTGTCTGATTCTCTCACTTTTTCTCACTATTTTTTCTGGTTTTTTAATCAAAAATCTATTTTTGTCCGATCAGAAAGAAAAACAGCAAATCGGACTGGGCTATACGATTTTTAAACAATATTTTTCGGTGGATAAAAAATACATCAAAAAGTTTCGAGCTCCATAATTATATTCAAAAATATGTGTAGTTATTTTCACTGTTTCAGATGATTGATAAAAATACGATTTCAATTCGAAGTATAAGGCAAAATTCAATCATTACCACGCGCTCTATTGATAATGTGACATTTTCTCGGACTGAAAATTATTTTCAGTGGATTTCAATATCAGAATCGGGTTCTACGTGTCAGAGAACCCAAAGGAAATTGTTATGTTCATATCAAAAAGTGTTGTTCTGGAAATATTTAGTGCTGAAATTTAAAACTACAGTAATCGGGTGGTAGCGTTTCGATTTTGAAAAATATGACGAATAAAACGAAGTTATAATTGAGTGAACAATTTTCAAGACTTAAAAAAAAGATAAATTTTTGAAATTCATAATTAGATAAAACTTAAAAATTCTGGAAATCAGTTAATTTTATAGTTTCGGTTAAAAGAAAAAGGTTCAAAAAAAATAATTTCTTAATTTGTACATTCCAGGATCCAACAATCCATACAACAACGTCGTGATGCATTCAAAGCGTGTTTATGAAATTCAGGCAGAGGAGGGATGTTTCACTGGACCGCCCGATCCATTGGATCCAAGTGATGTTGAGTAAGTTTTTTTTTAATGTGTTTTAATTGTGGAAAATGGCCAGAAGGAAAGGAAAAGAAATCCCTTCCTTTTATAAACGCAATGAAAAAAAAACAACAACAGAAGATGTTGTAAAGTTCGGTGTTGTGTGCAACTGTGCGTCTCGGTGTGTGCAGAGTGGAGGGAATTTCAAATTGAGTTTTTCGATTTTACTTTTTTGGGGAACTCGGTGGGTTTTTTCGGAGACCCAGTATGTTTTTCGGGAACCCGGTAGCTTTTGAGAGGCCAGTAGAGTAATTTGTGGAACCCGGTAGGTTTTTTCGGGAACCCGGTAGATGCGTTTGGGAACCGGGTAGTTGTTTTGGAAACCCGGTAGCTTTTTTTGGAACCCGGAAAATGAATAAACCTTATTGCTCGCTTTGAGAAGATGCGCGAGAAGAAGAAAATTAATAAAATGAACAAACAAGTTCTTCGCTCCATTGCCAAGCTTGTATGTGTATCTCTCGGAAGATAATATTTCAAAAAAAATCGTTTTCTACTTTATTGTTGTGTAATGACAGTTTATCTTCATTCCATTCTATTTTTAGCATCGTAATACATATAAAAATTTATATGCGATGTGCAAAGTAGAACAAATTACAAAAAAAATAAAAAAAAATAACGTGCAAAGTGACAATATTTTTTGTAAGAAATTTGCCAATTTTCCATTGTGTTTATTTTTTTTTTCACGTTTTTTGTAAATTTTTTGTAATTTTTTTGTAAAAACAATGGAAATTTCTTACAAAAAATATTGTCACTTTGCACGTTAATTTTTGTATTTTTTTTTTGTAATTTGTTGTACTTTGCACATCGCAAGAGAAACGTACATTTCTCTGGTTTACACTCACTTTAATTTCATTAAAAGTTGTTATGCGAATTTGCTTCGATCTTCGCGCGAAGAATATCAGAAATCCATCCTGATTTTTTACAGCGATGAAAATATCACTGAATCACAAAACACCTCAATCTACATCGAAGATATGCCACAAGAAGACGGTGGAAAAGTGAAAAAACCAGAATCGGGAGATTTGAAGGCGATGCGAAGTAATGAAGGCAACTTCAACGACGATCCACGTGCGATGCTTCGAAAAAAGCAAAAAGTGCACAAAGATTCGGTTTGTGCGTTTTTGTTCAAACCACAACCTGAGCCGAAAATGGTCTGAATAACGTATATTATTTGATGCCAAACAACTGATTACTTGTATTTTTTATTGATTAAAATGTTTTCGACGGGTCCTAAAATCTTTGGAATTTTTTCTTTGAATTATTTTTTTTTGTGGAATATTCGATCATAGATTTGTTATTGATTGATAATTATGATGTTTTGATATAAATGTTTCATAGTTCTAAACAATTTTTTTCATTTCATGCCAAACAACTGATTGTGCCGTTTTCGCAATGCTATTCAAATCAAAATCTCATTCAATAAAAATATTGAAACGTAGTTTTCACTGTTTCGAAAGTTCCATATTTTAATTAGTCACTCAATTTATTCGATTTTCAAAAATTATTTTCTGTTCTCTATTTATTGCAGCGACGAAAACTTCATTGAATGGATATCATTCGTAGAAAACTCTGCCAGTGTCGACTTGAAATAGTTGGTCACCCAATTTTCGCACGGTTATTTAGGCCTGCCATCAGATATAGAGAGAGTGCTGAGAAAAAGAAAATAAAGGTTCTTTGATCTACCAGAAAAATTGTGAGTCTGAAAATTCGAATATTAATATCAAGAGTATTTGTTGAGTTAAAAATATAAATCATGTTAGAATATGTATTCCACGATTTTTGACGCTTTTTCTCTCTGCTCTCTTTTGTATGACTTGGCAGCCTCCTTATTTATTTTAAATCACCGTGTTTCAACTGTGATATGACTGAAACCGAACCATTCCGCAAGATGGTTTGGCACGGTTCGATTCAATCGTGTTCGTTTTCAATGAGTTGAGGTCAATTTTTCTGTGTTCGTGGTCGTTAATGCTTTGGTCGCCACTTTGGAAGCATTGAAAGCCTTGTCAACGACTTCAATGCCAAGTGAAAATGAAGAAGACCACTGCTACCCTATGAATTGTAATCATGAAGAGAACTTGAGATGTCACGAGCCCACTGGAATGATTTTCAAAGAGGGCATCTCAAAGAAAACTTTCCAAGGGATTTGTGTAAAAGGTAAAAAACAGAACTAAAATTACAGATGGTTTACTGTAGTTTTTTTTTCAGCGAAACCCGTTTCGTTCACCTTCTTTCAAACGTATAACGGTCTCAAATCGGAAGTGAGTTGGTACGAAAGAGGAAAGTATTTTCCAGTCGGTAAGTGTTCAATGTCGAGAAGGATGTCATCCGAGATGTTGCTTTTAGATTACGAAGAATTTCGTCAAAAAGACTTGAAGACGTGCTCTACCAACAGCGACTGTGAAGCTGGTCAGTTTTGTGACTGGGTTTTAGACTTCAAGACGGGAAACACAATAAAGGCGGGACAATCTCATTGTTTTCACACTGCGTTATATTCGTTGCGTTGGCTAAGTCACGATATAGAAGATGTCATTTCACCTGATGGGCATGGTTTGACGTTGTGTAATGTGGCTTCGAATTGTCCGGTGGATTCGTTATGTAACAGTTTGATGGGCGAGAAGTATGCGGAGTGGAATATGACAAGTAATAGCAGAAAGATTTACAGTGGATTCTGTATGAGAGGTGGAAGAAATGTTTTTTGTTCTGAACTGTTAGAAAACAGCTTGAAATTTCTTAAAACGCCGAAGAGTACTTATATATTACTGATATAACGAAAAATGATCCTACTATTAAAAACATTCGAACTCTATGACGTACTTCAAAGTTTATAATTGTAAGGAAAATTCAAAATTACATAAGTCTTCCAGAAGTATTTCATGTTCTCTGTACAACCTGATTTCTAAAAATTTGAGAAGTGAAATAATTGATACGTGTTGCTCATTAAAATTGGTTTGTTCTATTTTCGCATAAGTTGACATTTTTCACTCCAAAAGCTCACAAAAATTATGGGAAACTGGAAACCTAACGTTCCGAACTTCCCAAACACAAATATAAGATTAACTACTTAAACCAATTGCGAATAAAAAAATATTTGAGGATAGACTTTCAGCTCATATTCAGCCAACCATTTGTCGCTCATGTTTAGCCCTCAAAAATTTCCTCCTTTTTTGCAAATAAAAACCCATTTTTTGTGAGGGAGAATTTTTTTTATTAGCGGGCGACTTTCGATTTGAGAAAAAGCAACCTTGGAAGTAAGGTGAAAGCACTTTTCTCAATAACAGGTGGAAAACCTGATTGATATCAGCCTATCCTCATAGTAGGGTAGAACAATAGAAATGATTTTCAGCTGGAACATGCGCAGCTAATGAGTATAATGAAATGTCAAAGTGGAGGTTTGGAACCTCGCCAAGCGATTCGAAGTTCAGCTGTTATTCAGATTTGGATTGTTCTGGAACAAGAGACACTGATGATATCAGCTTCGAGTTGGTACCGTTTTTAGATGACCATGTGAACAAAGAGATTTTCAGAAGTCGATGCGTGCTGAAAAATGATCTTCTACGAGCCCATCTTTGTTGTCATCGAGAAATTCCATCGTGCAAGTATGGGAAAATTGCTGAAACGGGTATGCGGTGTCAAAATAACAAATCGAGTGCATTGATCAGTGAAGGTGGTTTCGCGGAGTGCAACGGTGGATGGAAAAAAAATGAGGGAGCAGGAGGAGAAGTCACGAAGTTGGTGTGATGAGGCGAATCATCAGTGTTGTGAAGATAGATCAAAAACCAAGACTCAGTATTGTCCGGATGGACAAACTCCGTTGTTTGATGAGCCAAAGTGTAAGAATTATAATGAGAGTGTGGTGGATAGTGGAAAATGTATGAATCAACCTGGTGCAGTTTGTAAATATGGTCATTGTTGTCCGGGTGGTAAGTTGAAAATACAGGTGTATGAGGGATGTAATAACTATTTGATAACCTCATCTTTATGGCTCAATGGTTAGCACACGTGTCTTATGAGCAAACGACGACGTCTAGTCTCTGGTTCAGTTCCCCCTTGTGGCAAACAATTTTTTCCCCAACGCTTATGAGCTTTTTCAAAGATTTTATGCATTATTCTGACCAGAAAATGATTTCAAAAAAAAGTGCACTTGCTCACAAATTCGAAATCCAGCACATCTCGATTCCAGTGGTAACCTAATCCGTGGCAAATACTCGTATATAACAAATCACCCATGTCAACGAGGAGTTCGACCTCCGCAATTTCCCGCTGAATTTTGCGATCCTGAGAGCGGCAAAATTGTTATTCGTGGCCAATTGTCGATGAAAAATGAGCCAATTAAACAGACGGGGATGTGGCTGGTTGTGGAAAATTGTTTTGAAAACGCGTAAGTTTGACAGAAAAATAAAGGATGGAAAAGAAAAAGTTGTGATTTTCAGGGATTGCTCGACTGACCAATCAAAAATTTGTATCTATTCGGACGACTGGAACCATGTTTGTTATTATAACCCTATGGTAAGAACAAATTCTAGAGTCTTATATAAATTTTTAATTTTTTTTAGAAACATCTGCCATGGAGTCTCTTTTCGCTCATCGTCATTGTTTTAATTCTACTTGCCAGTCTATTGGTTGTAATCACAGTTATTGTTGTCATTTTGTTTGTTTTCAAGAGAAGGAGAAAGAGAATGAGCAATCAACAAGGAGTAGAAACTGTTATAAGCCTGAACAACACAACGACGAGAAATCCACCTACTCGTCGAACTGGAGTTAATACTGAAATTAAAATGTAAATAAAACTTGTTGTATCTTTTGTACGTTTTTGCACAGTTTGTTCATGTATTTTTAACAATTGTTCCCAAAACTCTCATTTTATCGATATGATTTTTGTAACTGTTAGATCTCTAAAAGACATGTAGAAAGAGGATAATTTAAATAACGGAGGAATTTTAATCATTTTTTTAAAGATAACGATTTTATTCGGTTTTCTGTTTTTTTTTCTAAGGCAACGTGAACACGTACACATTTTTCTGCGGTTATTTCATTTCTCGAAACTGTTCACCCGATGAATGGGAACCGCAATTTCGATTTGGAATGAAAGAGTTTTTTTCAGATTTTTTTCAGACTAAAAGATAAATACATGTTTCACAAAAAACAAGGTTCATATCCACGTCGAAATAGTCGTGCCGAGCAAAAAAATTTGGAATTTTTTTTCTATTCCCTCTCATTGTTCCAACACACTCTCACAATTTTGGTGTGTGCAGATTCAAAAAAAGTTTACAACGCAAATTCGCAGACCATATTCTTTTTGATTATTTTGCAGTTCACCTTTAACATCCCAATTAGAATCTCAAAATTTGAAAGTTCAACTTTATTGTGTATTTGAAAAAAAAATATTGGAGACATTCTCAAATTAGTTTTCATTCAAATTTTTCAATGAGATTACATTAGGAAACATAGCAGGTGAAAAAAACGAGAAGTTTTAAAAATTTAGAGTTCTTAAGAATCAAGAAAACTGGGTTTCAAGAATGTTGCTTCTGAATATTCAAAGTTTGTCCCGAAAATTGAAATACAGAAAAATTTTATGTTTGATGCGGCAAATCAAAACTTGAAAATTCAATATAAATTTTCAAAATCTGTCGAAGTCTTCGCTAAAAATTAGACGTTTTACTCTAAAAAATCAGAATTTATAAAAAAATCAAAAGTTTCACTCTAAAAAATCAAAATCAAATTTTGAAGTTGAAAAAATTATACGAAATTCAGGTAATTTTCGATTCTTGAGTTTACGCTTTAAATGTTTCATCAAATTCGTTTTCAAAGTTCATTTTTTGAAAATGAAATGAGCAGAAAAACGTGAAAAATATCATTGAGCGTGACCTAAAAAATGATTAAAATTCCTCCGTTAGATAAAATAATGTTGTAGAAAGTTGGAAATCATGTTTTACAAGACAACCTTTTTTGCGATCACCTAAAAAAAGGAGACGTGTCTAGATATTCTCGATGTCATTTATTCAAATATTCTCGTACGATTTTTTTGTTTGGATTTACAATTATACCCTTTTTTAAAGTTGTTCATAGTGTCAGAGGCCTAAATACTGCGAAATTGAAAAAAAAAATAGCGCCCTGTTGATTATCAAAAAGTCGTTTGAATTTTTTTCTCATTTTGGAGCGAAATTTTTTTTTACTCACATGATGATTACCACGAACACTTGTAGTGATTCCATAACGTTTCCTATGTGTTAGATTTTCATAATGGATCGATAAAATTAAATTTAAGTGTATAGACTATTCCTTTTTGCAAAAGGTATTGTGTACGTTCCCAATATTCTATACAAATTTTTGTTTGTTGTCTTATGTTGTTCTCGTGTGGATAGCATTAGAATCTTTATCAATATTTTAATGAGATAATAATAGATAATCGTAGTGACGAAAATTTTGTAAAAATAGAATAAATTGGAGTCTATATACTAAAAGGTATCGAAATCAAACTTTTCATCTTACCAGCTAATTAATTAATGTTTAAAATGTTGAGCAGAAACTTTCAAACCGTCTTTCACCGAACTTTTTTTTTTTAAAGTTGGTGTCTCTTCACAAAATCCAAATTCATTATTTTTTGAAAAATTGAAAAAATCACAATTTTTATTTCAACCTCACAATACTGAAGTTTTATTTAAAAAATCTTCTAAAATGCCGAAAATAAAAATAAAAACAAATAGAAAATGAATCAACGTGTCATAGAAAATGAATCAACGTGCCGTCACATGTGTAAAATTTTCTATAACCATTTTTTCATAATTTCCTAAAAAAATACAAAAATGTTATCAATAACCAGAGTTCTTCTTATAATCTCAACTGCACTCATGCTTTATATATGTTATCTGGCGATTTCTACATTTGATCACAAGGTTATTAGAAATAGAGGTGGGCTAATTTTTGTAGATATTTCGAATTTTTTCTTGAAACATTCTTTTCCAGAATCTTATGAGACTATGCTTCCACAGCAAAATCATGAACAAGAACAAAAACAACGATCAATTACAATATTTATGGCCACAAATTTCTTCAGTAGAAATATCAGAGAATTCACATCTTTGGATGTTTGTCCGGAGGATGTCAGAGTTAGTTGAATCAGAAAATACCACTCATTATAAAACTAAATTAATTTTTTAGAGTTATTGTACGCTTTCTAGCGATCAGAATGATTTTGAAAAGGCGGATGCTGTTGTTTTCCATGCGAGGAATTATGAGGGTCCTCCAATTCCACAAAATAACTCAAATGGAGAACTTGTGACAAGACCGCCTTCGATTTCGGACCATTACTTCACCCATCGAAATTTTGCAATTCCCTATATCATTTTCACAATGGAATCGCCATATAATGAACAAAACTTTCCCGAACCGCCACGGTTGATGAATTGGACCATGTCCTATACAAGGTCGTCAGATGTTCAATATGCATATGGGATTTTGAAGCGAAAAAACAATTCGGATGTTGATTTTCAACAAATTTGGGATATGAAAAAACCGTCGGAAACTGGAGCGGAAATTGCTTGGATAGTATCGAATTGTGAATCAGCGACTGGCAGATCGGCAATTGTGAAGAAAATGCAAAAGTTGGGAATGAAGGTGAGATACTAACAACATATGTACCTCATACCACACCGAAAAACTTTTATATGAATTGTTAGAGGTTTTCCGAGTTCATTTTAAGTTTTCCCAAACTGTTATATTATCTTTGTTTCCATGTATGAAGCAAAATATATTTTTGCGCGAGTAGAACGCGAGTAAAAAACAACAAAAAACCGAAGATGTTTGTTCGTTGAGTAAGAAAGTGTGCTCTATATACATCTACTTTTTGATGAATCCAGACAACCCATTTAAACGTACGATTACCAGAAGCAGCCTGTGTCCAGAAAAGTGTAAACTTTACAGGGAATTTTTTTCCGTCTCTCTGTGTGTTTATGGATATTGACTGTTATTATTGTCACACGATGATCTACTATTTTTTGATGATGCTTTCCAATATTTTTTTGTCCGTTTCAAGCCAAACAGTAGGCGTTTTACTAAGCTTAAAGATTCCTTCTGAGCTGAGTAAAAACGATTTTCTGGCCAAGAAATTTGAATTTGTGTGGCCTAGTTTTTTCTAGGCAACATGTGCAGTTTCGCTCTAATGTAAGCGAAATTTTTTGTTTTTTTTTCAGGACTCCATTGAAAAACGGAATCGGCTTGAAAGCTAAAAAATATTATTTGCATGAAATCAGGGTTCATAACAAGTTTTATTCCTTTTCGCCAAAGAAAGTTAAAAAGAAACAGTAGGCGTTTTACTAAGCCTAAGTCTATTTTGAAGTAGGAAACTTGTGAAACACTCGATAAATCAGTAAAAAAAAAGAAAAAGAAAATCGAACGGAGTTTTTGGTGTTAAACAATGATCAAGTCATAAGAAAATTGAGCCACGTTTTGAATCCACTAGAATAATAAAACTCGTCGGCCTGATGCTATATATCTAGTTTTTATAGTGAAAAATGAAGTTCACGACCAACTTCCCACGGTGGTTTAAAATATTAAGGAGTCTGCCAAGCCATACAGAAGAGAGCGCAAAGAAAAAGCGTGTCTCGTTTGATCTACATGTTCCTTAAAATTGTGAGTCTAGGATTTGTTTTTGAGAAACCTGTTTAAACCGACGGAAATTCAGGTACATTTGCTTGAAACCGAGCCAAAAATCGTTAAATAAATTTCTAACATGATTTATATTTTTAACTCAACAAATACGCTTGATATTGATTTTCTAATTCTTAGACCCACAATTTTTCTAGTATTTTTTCTAGATTTTTTTTGCAGATTGACATTTTTGGAGATTGTGGTTCTCCTATGCCAAACTGTACAAGATGGGTCAATGATCGCGAATGTGAAAGTCAACTCATGTCACCGTACAAGTTCTATATATCATTGGAAAACTCGAATTGTGCTGATTATGTGACTGAAAAATTTTGGTTCACTGTCAAATATCGATACAATGTTCCAATTGTTATAGGGAAAAATATTTATACTGATGCGGGGGTGTGTAAACCATTATTTTTATTTCGCGTTTTTATTTTTTTCTAGATACCAGAATCTTCTTTCATTGCTCTCGATGATTTCGAAAACCTTGAGGAGTTTTATAAATTTATAAATTCGACGAGCCAGAATCAAGAAAAGTATTTAGAATTTCATCAATGGCGGAAGGATTATGAGTAAATTTCTTTGTCAAAAAAAAGTAAATGAATAAAACAATATCTTTTTTCCAGAGTTGCGAATCTTATAGATAATGGAGATGAATCTCAAGGATTTTGCAAAATATGTCAGAAACTGAAAGCTGGTGATCATTTGAAGAGAAAATGGCACGATAGTTTGGCTGGAAAGTTTCAGAGTTTTAAACAATGTAATAATAGTATTGGAAAACGGTTTTATGTTTAGTAATTAGAATTTTTATTGTGTTGTTTCCATCCACAAATTACTAGTGTTTATTTTCATAAATTATGCATAAGATATGTTTTATTGAAATAAACATGTTTGGTTTTTAATGTTAAGACTCTTTTTTTTGAAATTCGGAAAAATCGGGGAAAATACGATTCCCTCTGAACTTCAACCCAAAATCAAACTTTTCTCAGTTTGCAAAATATTTATTCCCTATAAAAATTATTATATATATTGGCGCTGTTCCACACAGAGCACGATAAATAGGCGACTCTTTTGAATGAGCACTGCATGCGACGTCGTATATATTGCCGAGCAGTGAAAAGAGACAACTCTCATCATTCATACTGCAAAACAAGAAGATGATCAATCATATGAATATGGTATTTTCACTCACTTCGGGTATTTTGCAGCATAGTTTGGATCCGAAACAGCAAAATCGTTCAATTTCGTGTTGGATCTGTTCCAGGGTATCTTTTGACAAACGCCTGAAATGTTTGTGGTATCTATCGATCGGTATTCGTACTATACTTGCATTTCTTTTCCTGCATCCAACTTTAGTGGCAATCGCTTCATCAGTGTAACATTATTTTTTTCGAAAACCATCAACTCGGAACGAGGTTTCGTATGTTAGCATACCAATAGAAGCTGAAACTATGTTCATTGAAATATCCATGTTCTCCCTCCTTCTGAATCTGCAATTCCCAATGTACTTACCGAGTATTGCCTGTTTTTCTTGCTCATTTTCGTACATCGACAATGTTGCTCCATATCCCACACATAATCGGTTGGCATCCTCAACACTGAGCGTAAGATCCGTTTTGAAAATTTTCATGCACCATCCAGTCGAGTAGTCATTCAAATATGTTGGTGTTCGAGCGAAATATTGAAATCCATCTGGACAGGTTGTTTGAGAATTGACAGGAGATATGAAGATGGAGATGGCCACCAACAAAAACATTATTTCTTTCATCGATACTCGATTGATGTTTTCCATACAGAAGCTGAGTTTATATAGTCATTTTCCTCCCATAAAATTTAATCAAATGTGTGTGCCCCCCGTGACAAATTTAATGTAGATGTGTTTTTAACTGTCAAATATAAAGTGACAAATGATCAATAAATGATTAAATATTAAAGTAATCAACTATCATCAACACTAATGAAAATAGAACCAAAACCCGAGATTCACGTTTGGTAAACTATAGGAGTTGAAAGTGTACAAAAAAATACCAGAATTTATCATTAATTTTCCAAACTGTTCTAATGCGTTCTCGGAAAATTGCGTCGAACCCTCATCAAATGGGACTGCACCGATATTAACAGCTAAAAAACATTATTTATCCTGGAAGTCGTCGATTCGAAGGAACTCGCATCAATCACATGTCGATTGTTTTATAGCTGTCTCTGGAAAGGGTCCTAATGTCCGATGCATTTTGATTCTATAAAGCAGGATCTAGACCCAAGTGAAAATCTTGTGTGCCAGAAAAAAAAAAACATTTTTCTTTGATTTCTTAATTTTATTTTCGAGAATTAGTTTTGATTTTATATTTCGAATTCATTGAACAACAACAACATTCAACATGATTCTTTAAGTTGGTCACTTTGCTTAAGGACAAGAAGACACCAACAATGACCTTATCACCCGGATGGTGCCGCTAAGCAATTCTACCACCCATACGACTTTCCTTTTTTAAAGTATTAGCTGCTATAAATTGAATTCGAGCTTGTGAGAAAATTTTGTTTTGTTTTGTTTTTGATGGACTACTGTAAGAAGTACAGTATATTGATGTCCATCAAATTTTTTGGTGCGACAAACAGTAGTACTGTATTGAGAGCACGTTAGAGCAACTTTAGTCAAGTTGAGACTAGTTTTTCGAGCTTAGGATTGAATTTCTTTGAGTATCGGGGAACTTACATATGAATGTGAGGGTTTCGAATCCGAGACACTTAATGTAGTCGTTCATGCACCAAGAATTGGTATTACGTTTGGCCAAAAAGTACTATGTCAAACAAGCTCATTATTATTGTTAGGTACTGTTCTCTTCACGTTTGAGCCATATCGTAACTTGTGCATACATTGTACAGCATTACGCTCTAAACCTTGTGTAGTGCGATCATGTTATGTAGTACGTGAACTAGTACACGCACTGCACTAACAATACATCCGTACCGTACTCAATCAATACTTTTAAACCTGGCTGCCACGTTAGTCGTTTCAGAAGGAATCTCCATTCATTCAAATTCAAAATTAGATCAGTTACCCGCGCTCCACTACACACGTTTGGACTATATATGAAATTAAAGCTTGTCAGAATCGTTCCGACGGGGCTCGAAAAAAACGGCCCACGCCTGATTTTTGCGTCTCGTACACTCGCATCTCGCTTTGGTTTGATAGGTCTTCCGTCTTTTTTGCGAAAACCCCTTGAAAACAAAAAAAACTGAAAAAAAAAGAGCAACAACAATTATAGGCGAGAATGGCGAACTGATGGTGAAGAGAAGCGACGAACCTGAAAAATAGATTTTTGAAACAAGACGCCAAGGTAAAATATCTTCAGTAATATTTGGGCATAACTTTTGCAGGCTCCCAGAAAATTCCAATAATCTTGAAATAATTACAGATTTTTAGGAAAGTTATATTTCAGACGAAAAGCGAGAGAGATAGAGATAGAGAATTAGGGAAAGAGAACAGCCTCCAGTAACATTTTTGAATTATTTTCCGATTTTTTGAACCACTCTAAGAAAAACATCTTCTATATCTAGCAAAATTTGAACATAGCTTCCGCAAGCTCTCCGAAGATTCTTTCAAAACATTTTCTGATTTTCAGAAGTTCCAGGAAACACGATTCTACTTTTTTGTGAAAATTTTAGGCCAAGAAGGATAGAGATTCAGAGAAAGAGAACAGTCTGAATTCCCGGTAAATTTTTTGAATAGTAATATTTTTTAATTTTCTGAAACGGTTCAAGAAAAAAAATTTTATACTTAAAAAAATTTTTTTTGGCATAGCTTCCGCAGGCTTTTCGAAAATTCAAAAAAAATCTCAAGACATTTTCAGAGTTACTTTTTTTGGAAATTTCAGACAAAGAGAGATAGAGATTTAGAGACAGATAGTATCCTCAATACCAATTCAATTTGATTATAGCCTTAAACTTGTAAAATGTTTGAATAATTTTTTTTTAAATTTTTTGAAACGGTCGAAGAAAAAATATTTTATAGTCCTAGCAAAATTTAGGTACAGATTTCGCAGGATGCCAGAAAATTTTGAAAAAATTCAAAACGTTTTCAGATTTTGAGATGTTCCAGAAAATACGAAGCTATACTTTTTTGGAACATTCAGACGATGAGAGAAAGAGAGAGAGAGATACAGTGAAGCAGGTAATGTGAAACAATCGCGGTTCTAAATATCTTCTATTTCTAGCAAAATTTGGGCATAGCTTCCAGGCCCCCAGAAAATTCCAAAAATCTTAAAATAATTTAAGAATTTTAAGAAAGTCCCAGGAAATACGAAGCTATTTTTTGTTGAATATTTAAACGAACAGAGAGATAAAGTGAAGCAGAGAATCAAACTTACATTCACATCCGATTCCCAATTTTTCCTTCTTCCTTTTTCCCATCTTGCACATGATTTTGATCGAGTTCAAAGATGTCACATCCTCCATTAAACTTCAAATGTTTTCCTAGCCTTCGAATCGAATTGTGTCTGAAATTAAAGTTGATTTATTGACGGCTATATGGAAAAACTACGGTTTTGCGAGGAACTTGTTAGTTCAAAACATGACCAGAACCTGGAAACTTGGTTTCAAAATTGAGGAAAACAAATTTTCTGCTTTTTTCGAGGATGATGTTTATTGACTTTTGGTTCATAGTTAATCCACGCGCTCCCATTTGTGAATTTTGTGTATAAAATAGGACAATGAGAATTTCTTGATCAGAACATCGAAGATCGAGTTGAAACTTTAAAAGGAATATTTTTGGTGTTTTAAAAGCTTTCGTTTTTCAGCTTTATAAAGCCTAAATTTAGTTGAGTAAATGCACTCTTGAAAAAAAAACGAAACACAATTCATATTTTCCGAGTGAAGTACACAAGTTGCAAAACTTCGGCCACGATCATGCCAAATTATTTTTTATTGTGACGAAATGTAAAAAAAAAAATGGATTTTCATGTATTTTTGAAGTATCGGATCAAATCGGACAGATTTTGGTGAGAGTCATGTGATTGAAACGGAAACAAAGATTCTCTGGGGAGAAAACTTTTAAAAAAATCAATATTTCTGAACTAGGATATCGCTCATTGAAGATTCTCCAAAATTCTGGTCGTGTAAACTTTAAAAAACAAAATACTCACTTTTGATTAACCATTTAATGAAGCCGTTGGGAGGGAGTGAAGCTAGTCGGAAGACTTCCTTGAAGTTGACATGAGGGGTTCGTTGGTGGTTGGTGGAGTCACTGTTGATGCGCTGGAAACCAGATGATTTTGGATTTAAATAAGATTTCTTGACGTATGAATCTTCTTTTTCTTTTTTTTTGAAAGGACACTTTATAAATAAAAACACTCACATTTGATCACCGATTCGGTGAAGTCACCAGGTTGGAGCGAAACTGGTCGAAAAATTGTCTTTAATTTCATATGCGGTTCGGTGGCTGTTTGTGACATTGGAGACGACGATGGTGGAGCGATTGGCGTGCTGAAAATCAGATGATACTAGATTTTAAGAGTATGGATAGTTACACTATTGTGAAACCAGCTGAGGTTGCCTTATGTGCTGGGAATTCGAGAAGTTACGCGGTTTCTTGTCTTCTAGCACGTTTGTGTTGTTGATCCAGTTGAATCCGTTTTTTTCTGGAACAAAAATGGTTTTGAAAATGTCAAATTTCAAGTTATGGGATTATGATAAGTCTACAAATTTCTCTTCCAAAAATAAAATGTTTTTTTCAAAGTCTAAAAAGGTCAACCCAACCAACTCTTTTTGTAGAAACTGTGCAAATCCGAATGTCTTACTTCCCTCAAACGCTTTCTGGTCCATTCCAAAAGGAACTTAATCCCCACCCAAAGGATGGAGTCGGAGATAACTCTGGCAGACGGTACTCGCTAAAGAAGTATGACGCACATTTTCTACTGAATTGGTCAGATTACCTAGGTGGTCTTGATGAGAAAGAGCACGAAAAGAAAAGAAAACTTATCTCTAAAAAGTGGTTTGTTTCGGTCGGAAGAGTTTTTAACGTTGCTTGAGCAGTTTTCGATGAAGCTTCTGAAAAAAAAATATTCAGAGTTTGAAAATTAACAGAGAAAAACGAATAAAAAGTAGAAACGCAATACAAAAATACACATTTTACGTTTTCTGGTTTGAAACCCTTTTGAAATAAATTAAAGAAATACACTAAGTTATCGCGAAACATTCTAAAAATTGCCAACATAGCCACCTCTCACCTCCAAAAAAAATGATGACAAAACAAAAAAATCGAAAGAAACAAGAATATTTCAGAAAAACCAAAACTCGCGGGTAGATCAAAAAATGAAAAACTTTTGAAATTTGGATTTTTGGAAAATTTTTTGCTGAATTAAACTTTCTACTCATTTGTAAATTGAAAAAAGTGTTTTTCGTGGATTTTTTGATGAAAAAATAAAAATAAAATCTGCACCAAGCGAGACCACACGACAAACATGTGTGTGCCTTTGAAAAATTCTACGGTATGTGCACACACAATGACGAAGTTTCACAGAGCGAAGGGGTTAGACAAATATTCTCATTCAAGGAATTCAGGTAGGATTGTAATGCGATGTGCAAAGTAGACAAAAATGCAAAAAATTTACAAAAAAAAATGTGCAATGTGTGAATTATTTTTGCAGAAAATTTGCAATTTTTCAAACAGCGCGGGGGTTACTGTTGCAGCCTGTCATGCGTATCAAACAACCCCGCGAACTTATATTGTTTGAATTCCAATGTATTTCTTTTTTTTTAACTTATTTCGCGGGGTTGTTAGATACGCATGACATCTGCAACAGTAACCCCCGCACTGTTTGAAAACTTGCAAATTTTCTACAAAAATAATTCACACATTGCACATTTTTTTTTGTAAATTTTTTGCATTTTTTCCTACTTTGCACATCGCATAAAACCGGCAATCACATGATTTATGTCCAAGATGGAGAATGAAAAATAATACAAGGTCCTGTATTGAGAGCACGTTAGAGCAACTTTAGTCAAGTTGCGACTAGTTTTTCGAGCTTAGGATTGAATTTCTTTGAGTATCGGGGAACTTACATATGAATGTGAGGGTTTCGAATCCGAGGCACTTAATGTAGTCGTTCATGCACCAAGAATTGGTATTACGTTTGGCCAAAAAGTACTATGTCAAACAAGCTCATTATTATTGTTAGGTACTGTTCTCTTCACGTTTGAGCCACATCGTAACTTGTGCATACATTGTACAGCATTACGCTCTAAACCTTGTGTAGTGCGATCATGTTATGTAGTACGTGAACTAGTACACGCACTGCACTAACAATACCTCCGTACCGTACTCAATCAATACTTTTAAACCTTATTCCAACTTTATATGATAATTTGAATACACATATTCCACTTGTTTTCTGACATTTTTGACCAACTCCGATTGAAAAGGTTCCGGATGAATGAGCATGAGCCAAACTGAGCAACTTTCTCCCCATTGATGAACCTGTACAAACATTTCGAAGTTTTTTGACGGGTCCGTAATTGTTCTGGCTGTGTGTATCTCATCTCATCAATAGATTTTTTCTATGTTTGAATTCTTAATTTGAAATACAAAAAATCCGACCTCGTTTTCAATTTGATACCTTTATGCGGATAGGATAGAGTTACCACCTGTATTTGTTGACTACCCTTCACTAGAAATTAATAGCTGGGCAAAAGCATTCGACCCCTAAAAGCATTTTAAAATTATTTAATTCAAAATTAGGTTATATCCTAGTGTAGGGTCCCAGAATAATATAAGTACCTAGAAATCAAAGCTATTAAAAAAAAAACAACGAGAAGAATTGAAACTACCAAGTTCTGAAAAAAAAAATAGTCTCGAAAACAAATTCTGGGACAGACACAAAACACTGAGGATCTACGAGTTCAGGAGGGAAAACTTCTGTGAAATGAGAGGTATCTAGAAGATATCAGAGTTCGTGAAATGAAGAGGAGCAGAATGTGAGGTAAGTTTCCAAAGAAATATGAGATTATCAAGTTTGAATAAAAGTATACTAGAAAATCTACAAAAAGTTCCAAAGTAGCTCAGTTTGACTTATGATTATTAAAAAAAATGTTCCCGTTTTTTGAAACTACAATTTATTTGAATTGTGGGCCTCCATTTTATTCCGAATTATTCCAAACTAATACTCACTCTCCAAAAATTGAAAATCAGCCATCAAGTTTCACTTTCGAGCAAGTATGTCGCAAGCTTTTGTATTAACAAAACAAGGTAAAACAAAAATAAATTTCACTTCTTCAGACTTTAATTTAAAAATAGGTTGCACTTCTTTTTCTTAACTCATCTTACAAGTTAAAATATTTCTTTACACATGAGGCATTGGCAAAATTAAACATAAACAGACGATAGTGGCCAACATATGCCTGCTTCAAAAATGCCCATTGTTTGTCCTTGATGATTTGCTCGACGAAATTCTTGAATTTCTTCTTTTGCTCACCATTAGGGAGGTGAACCTATAAAACATCACATCATTTTCCATTTTTCAAAAAAAAAAGAAAATGAAAATGAAAATTACCTCCATGTTCATTTGACAAATCGAAATTCCGGCTTGTTCCAATTGCCCTCCTTTATAAAAGTATGGGAAGAGATCGTATTCCGTGTATTCATTATCCATCCAGAGATGGTCGATGTGGTTGATTTTTAGATAATCATTAAAATAATCGATCAATTCAATGTGATATACTTCTCTTTTGGAATAGCTTCCGGCTTCATTGAGAATACTGGCTACAGACATTCCTGTCGTAGCTCCGACGGCCAATGGAAAATAGGTTCCGATCTCGGAGAAGAGCTTGGAATTCTGCATGTACATCGGATCCGCTCCATAGAACTTTGCCTTGACTCCAAGACCAGAGAGGGATTTTTTGAGTTCTTGCTCCGCTTGAATATCCTGTCCAATACCCAAAGTCACAATTATCTCATCCTTATCATCGATCTTGGTCTTTGGTAGGAACGCGTGTTTTGTCTCATCTCTGTTGCGGAAATTCGTTGGCTTCAATTTGGCGCATTTATCGATTTCACCTCCGAAGTTTTTCCAAAACTGAAATATTCAAAAACAATTATCAAAAATACAATAAGGTTTTGATGAGCAAACTCACATCTTCTGCGGATAGATCAAAGTCCAACTTGAGACAAGCATGCCATTCCATTCGCCATTCGCGGGAAATTTCAATCTCCTCACTTGATGAGGAGAACTCTCGAGAAGATATTCGTTCAGATGAGAGATCAGTGGTGAGCAGGAATAAGGTAACTATCACAAACAGACAAAGCAACAGCCAAAATGGTGGAACCATTTTCAAGAAACCAATATTTTTCGAAACTGATTTCTTGTTGGATTTGTTGGGCGATACGTGGATGAATGACGTGTTTTTTCTAATTTTTTAATCATCAAAAAAAAGTGTTTTTTATGGAAAAAAGTGGAGAAAAGTATGTCCTTCGATAGTTTTTGGAACTGATCAATATCCCCTATTTATTTTTTGGAGAATGGGTTCAAAAAGAGCGTTCTTCATCGTCAAATTTTGAAGTGAAAAAGTGAGAAAATCATTTAAACATTTTGGCTCACTTGAAAGTTACGCTTCAATATAGAGACCATGTTTGTGAATCGTTCATTAATTTCCAAATTTATTCGATTTTCGGATGTAAACTTTGAGGTTGCAATTCGCATAATCGATGAAATACAGTCACCGGACATTGATCTGAATCTAAAAATATATACATATACCTAACAAGGTATTAACATAAGGTCGCTAATGGATTTGTTCTTCAATACAGTTTCGAATGCTGATCAACATCCCGAAAAAAAGTTTATTTATTGTTGGCTCCTGAACGACATTAACAGCAAATTATTCCTGTTCGCTTGCCAATCTTCCAATGGAATCATTAAACTCCCGCTCATTTTTAATTTCAAACAGTTCATTTTGATAAGTTTTCGTGTGCTCATCAATCTTTCTTTGATGCTCCAAAGAGTTTGGTTGTTTTCTTGAGTGGTATCCAATATTCGATTGATACGATATAACTCACCCATTGGTTCTGATTTGTCTGGTTTCAAGCAATAGTTCAGGTGGAGAATAACCAATCAGCATAACAATAGTTCTCGGCAGCTTGGATTTTAAGACAGTGAGCAGTGTTCCGAATACGGCAGATTGATGAATGAATTCACCAAACAAAAAATCCACAGTCAGATGTTTGAAAAGAAGATGATTCCTAGAGTGATCTATTTTTTCTTATATTTTTTTGACCGAGTGATTGGATCCCAACTCAAGTCAGAACAAATTTTGGACCAACTGATCTACTCGAATCGAACCCATTTTCATTCGGCCCGACATGTTTCAATCCGGATCATAATTCTATCTGAAGGCATTTCATGAAATTTCGAAAAATCATGATACAAAAAGTTTTATTGATACACAATATAAACAAAAATTATAGTATGAATAAGATAAAAGAAAAATACATGCTCCTTGTTCGAATTTGTCTGCGATGTTGCTTGTGAGTATTGAACAGGAAGAATAGGTTACCAACGTTACTGTTATCAACAGTCTTTATCAAAGAATTATCTCTATTCAGTGGATAAATAGTAGCTTGCCAATCTTCCA